>JADBJO010004320.1:155000-167500 GCA_016801955.1 Conus betulinus | reverse complement strand
CTGCATTCTCCGAAGAACTGTTTGTCTCAAAATAATTTACAACGATTTTCATTTGTGTTACTCTCCATCGATTTACTGTAATATACACGGCCATGACTTTTGACCCATTGCTACGATTTCCTATGCATCTGGGGGTGAGTGGAGAGGATCTTAGCGTCGTTAATGTATTAGTATTTCTCCCCTCGCAATGCCATGGGAGAACTTGATGAAAAGCTAGTCTTTAAGAGTCGTCCGAAAATTTTCCAGAGAGCGAGAGACTGAGAGAGAGAGAGAGAGAAAGAGAGAGAGAGAGAGAGAGGGAGACAGACAGACGGAGAGAGAGAGAGGGGAGAGAGAGAGAGAGAGAGAGAGAGAGAGAGAGAGAGACAGAGAGACAGAGAGAGACGGAGAGACAGACAGACATGAGAGAGAGGAGAGAGAGGAGACAATTATAGAGGAGAGGCAGATAAGGATACGGATACAAAAACGTTTATTCATGTATAGGCATGGAGAGCACATGAAGGGATGACAGAAAGAACAAACTAATAAAGCTGACAATTATACAGAGGCAATTATGTTATTAACTTTAGAAGTTATCATGTATAGGACGAGCTCCACAGAAAGAGAGAGAGAGAGAGAGGAGAGAGGGAGAGAGAGAAGTAGAGAGAGAGGAGAGAGAGAGACAGACAGACCAGACAGACAGACAGAGACTAGACAGACGAGAGATTAGAGAGAGAAAGGAAGAGGAGAGAGAGAGAGAGAACGAGAGAGAGAGAGAGAGAGAGAGAGAGAGAGAGTCTCTAATCAGATGGAAAGAGAGAGAGAGAGTCCCTCTAAATCAATGTAAAAGAGAGAGAGAAAGAAGAGAGAGAGAGGGGGGAGAGGAGAGAGAGAGTGAATGAGAGAGAGAGACCGAGAGAGAGGAGAGAGGAGAGAGAGAGGAGAGAGAGAGGAGAGAGGGAGAGAGGAGAGAGAGAGAGAGAGGAGATGGTTGATCATTTTTCTAGAGCTTCTAATCAATGTCAAAAAAAAAGAGAGAATAAGAGTTTAAAACATTGTTTTAGAGAGCGAGAAGGGAGAAAGGGCGGGAGAAAAAGCGACACATGACGGGGTGACTATAAACCCCAAATTAACCGGGATCTAACAATTTTCAAGACAATAGGGACCCCTAAAATGACAAGAGAACGCGCATGACTGGTTTCATTGAGCTATCTTTGAGCGTGCAGGCAGCGCCGTGGGGTAGACCTCCTCATCTAGAGAGAGACATAGAGAGGAGAGCTTATTGCCAGTTTTAGGCTTATATCGCATTCGCCAATGAATCCCAGAGAATCAGAAGAGAGACACAGTACCTCGTCCCTAATGACTACAAATGACAAGAGGGAAACCGCATACTGGTTTCACTAAATATTTGAGCTTGTCGGCAAGCGCAGTGGCTGAAATCACAGATGACACAATAGAAGGAGCTTATGACAGTTTGCTCGCAGATCTTATCCGTCCTGGCCTTGAATACAAAAGAGCAATTTATCTATGGACAATGGCTATCACAGATTAGAGTAAGGGATCACGAGTTCGATCGTATTCATGAGCCCTGATATCATTATGGGATGTTTCAGTGCTGAGTGGCGGGTTCAGAGTTGTTGAGTGTTGCAGCGTATGGTTTTCAGCCAAGACGGTTAGTGCCAGACAGTCTGATGTCGTCTACTTAAGGGATGACAATGTCTGAGGGTATTAGTCGTATTGCCCTGACCTGTGTGATGTGCATTCCCTGAGCCTGGTTAGTGCCGGAATGTGGGAAGAAAAGGAACAGAAGAGCGAGGCGAGGCTTTGGCAAGCATGTGGTCTCAGACCAGCAAAGTCATGCGTGGGATATTGCCGTTGTGGTCTGGGGAAGTGCTAGGAATTTTTTTCTTCCAACACCGGCTGTGTTTTGTTTTCGTGAGGGAATATTCATGACACGAACAGCACAGTCACCAGTTACATACAAGGCGTTCATGGTGCATATGATATGAAAACAAGGTCACCATCACAAAAATAGCGGATTTACAGAACATACACACGCACGCACGCGCATGCGGTGCGCGCGACACCACGCACACACACACACACACACACACACACAAATTGCCGGCGTGAATACGCACGCGCGCGCACATGGTGCCACCACACACACACGGGGCACATTGCATATACACACACACGCGCCCATCCAAACGCCCGGCTACGCCAACGTGCGGACGCTATGCGCGCACACCGCAACAACAACACACGTCAACACAACACACACACCGCACACGCACGTATGCGCCAAATGCGCGCGCGACACACCGACACACACACACACAACGCACCACATAATAAACCACGGCCACACACACCCCCACACACCATGCAAACATAGACACAGCACTTGTGAGAGGTACAGTTTACACTCATACAACCGAATGTATGAGTGCACACAACACCACACACACAAACACCACACACACACACACACACACAACCACACACCCACACACACACACACACAACACACACACACACAAGCACACAGGTGAACGAAGGAGGGAGGAAAGGCAGAGGAGGTGCAGAGAGTCAGAGGCGGTGTGGCGGGAATAACACCAAGAACATCTTCCTGTTCATTGTGCCTTTCTTTTACTGGTATAACTCGTTGGCTGTGTTCGCCTTTATGTTTCTATGTTTGTTTGTATGTATGGAGTTACCTCAAGCGTGTTTTCTTACGGGCACATGCACTCTCTCTCTCTCTCTCTCTCGCGCGCGTGTTCCTGTGTGTGTGTGTGCGTGTGTGTGTGTGTGTGTGTGTGTGTGTGTGTGTGTGTGTGTGTGTGTGTGTGTGTGTGTAGATTCCTGTGTGTGTGTATTATATGTAATAAGTGGAAACTAACAGATTCCTTGTTATTATATTGTAATAAGTGGAAAACTAACAGTTAATGCTGCTAAAACTAAAATAATGGTATTTAACAGTGTAAGGGTGAATAAACAAGACACATTTCACTATGGAAATGAAACGTTGATGTTGTCACCAGCTTCAAATATTTGTGGGTGGATTTTTATCGAATGGATTCTTTTGCTAAATGTAAGAAAAACACTTTTGATAAAGCGTCATTAGTCATGTTTAAATTAATACAAAAGGCTAGAGAAAAGGATTTACCTATTCATGTTATTTTAGATTTATTGGATAAAATGATTGTTCTTGTATTATTATATGGTTGTGAAGTATAGGGATACGAAGATTTAAATATAATTGATAAATTTCAGCAAAAATTTTTTAAATATATATTTTCGCTTAAAAAGAAGCACAATGACAAATACAATTTATTGTGAAACAGGACGTTACCCTTTATCAACTACAGTCTTTGTCCGAATGATTGATTTTGGGCTAGTTTGGTTCAATATCCTGTTGAAAAACTGTTCGTTAGGTTCTATTCTTTCATGTTACGTTTGCACAATAGCGCAATAACTGTGTCGCCCTGGTTAACATGCATTAAAACCACATTTGTACAATCTGATTTTGACTGTGTTTGGAGCAATCAATCTTTTTACAGACGTCAAAACATTATGTAGGAATGTCAAACATACTTTGCAATGTTCATTTTGTCAAGCGTTGCAACATGACATTGAAACTAGCAGTAAATATTTTCTTCTACAATTTTTATAAATCTGATTTTAAGGAAGAGAAGTATATTTCTAGCTTACCAGATGTTTATATTTACCCTCGTATCAAATTTAGATGTTCTAATCATAAATTGCTAAGTGAAGTAGATTGTCGATTTGCTATTCCAAAAGAAGAAAGGTTACATAATAAATGTGACATGTCTCTGCAATAGGTGATGAATTCAATTTTATCATGGAATGTTCATCATACGTTACTTTGCGCAAGACGTATTTGACAAAAAGATTTCTCTCCCAAAAATCTGTCTACAGTTTTGTCAAATGATGTCTTACTAATCGAAAACAAATGCTTCTGTTGTCAAAGTATATTAGATTATCTCGAGTGTTGTAAATTGTTGGTTTATGTCAGCATCGACTAGCAATTTATGTTTGTTTTTTTTTTGCTTGTTTGTTTCTTTTTCCTGTTAATGCTTTAAACGCACCCTTCCTCCATACCCCAAAAGGGGCAAAAGGAAAAATTATCGTATTGTATTGTATATTGTGTGTGTGCGCGTGTGTGTGTGTTTCTGTCCGTCTGTCTGTCTATGTCAGTCTGTCTGTCTGTCTGTCTCTCTCTCTCTCTGTGTCTCTTCATTGACCACTTCCCTTTTAACTACAGTTCCATTTGTGTACAAAATTCCAGCACAGTTCAGAACTTCAGGCACCGCCCAAATTCGCACACAATCTGAAAACACTCTGGCACCACCTTCTTACGCTGAAAACCAGTCTCAATGCTCCCCTGCCCAATTCAAATGCGCTCTATACGTGCAGCAAAGAAATTCCCCAGAGCCCCATCGTGAGCGGTTCTGATATCCTCCCACTTCCACTTCGGATCATTACCCCCTTTTACTGGGATGCTGGATTTCATGAAAATCATAGCATCTCCCCTGATGATTAATGTTGTTATAGCCCCCCCCCCCCCCCCCCCCCCCCCCCCCCCCCTCCACATCAAGAAGTGGTAAATGCATCATCCCTCTCCCACGTTCCCCACACCCCTCTTGGGTCACATTCACTCATGGGTTACACCAGTTTATTGCAGGTGGCTTCAGATGTTATCCTCGTGCGCGTATGCGGTTAATCATACGCCGTATATATCATTGTGTGTGTG
The DNA here is from genome assembly GCA_016801955.1 of Conus betulinus. Classification (NCBI taxonomy): domain Eukaryota; kingdom Metazoa; phylum Mollusca; class Gastropoda; order Neogastropoda; family Conidae; genus Conus; species Conus betulinus. The sequence continues at coordinate 162,744 of JADBJO010004320.1, read as the reverse complement.
TGTGTGTGTGTGTGTGTGTGTGTGTGTGTGTGTGTGTGTGTGTGTGTGTGTGTGTGCGCGCGCGCGCGCGCTTCAACTTATTCAAGTCTTCAGGCTTCTTAATGCCAGTCCAACATAATTTGAATGTCCTTTAGTGTTATACATAATACTTTTTGTTGGTTTTGTTTGTTTTTCTTTGTTTTTGCATCCAAAAGTATTAGTAGTCCCAGACTGTGGTGCTTGTCAAAAAGTCTTCAGATCCTGCGGCGTGTCCTCCTGCATGTGTCAAGCTTGCCAATTTGGCACAAGGCTGACAATTAGAAGCAACTTTTATCTTTGGTTATTTCTTCGTTTCTTTCTTCTTCCTTCCCTCCCCTCCTCCTCCTCCTCCTTTCTTCTCCTGTTCCTGGTCCTGGCCCTGGTCCGCCTCCTCCTCCTCCTCCTCGTCCTTCTCGTCCTCGTCCCTCCTTCTTCTTCTTCTTCTTCTTCTTCTTCTTCTTTCTTCTTTCTTATCATCTTCATCGTCATCGTCGTCATCATCATCATCATCATCATCATCATCATCATCTTCTTCTTCTTCTTCTGCAAATTGCACATTTTCATTTGTATAGTTTTATGGTTTTACGTATTTGCGACCACACTTTCCAACTTTATCTTTGGTCATTTCATTTGTAGCAACACTTGGCCATCCAAAATTTGTGTTTTATCTTAAATGTCAACAATGCTCCAGTAATCATGGTGACATTTCTCATGTTTTGACTGCACTAGACAAGTCCTTTCACATGTTTTTCTGCCTCGGTAAATTACGATTAATTGATTACATTTCAGTAGCTATGGCAAGTTACAAAATTATACACAGACAATTCTCAAGGCTAAGGAGACTGATTTGATTTTTTTTTTTTTTTGCATCGATAAAAGAATCAGCTTTTTTTTCATATCCTACAACCTGGTTATCACAATATAGAGGACAAGCTGATAATAGGATTAAAAACAAGAAAAAAGCTGTTACCCTCTATTTCCGTCATAGAAAAACTGCCGAGCATGTAAATATAGTCCATAATTCACATTTTTCATGAATAAGATCTTTTGGTCTCCATTGATAGTTGGATGGTTTCCATAGTGATCTAACCAAACCCAATAATTCTTGGACATAGTCATTTCAATCATATCAGTTCATTGCGTTATTTAATCAGCAGACGAGATTATCATTATCTCCCCAAACCCTTGTTGACGATATATGTACCTATGAAACAGATGATGGGAGGAAATATACTCGAAACATTCCAGATGAAGTGATTTTTTTTTATGTGTATTTCTTTCATCGAAGAAGGCATCGCTATTCTTTAAGCACATAGCAGAGGATTAGTTAATTATGGAAGGTTCTGACATTTTGAACCGGATGAATTTCTGTTGGTCTGAATAACTCATATCTCTCTTTTGTATACTGGTGTAGCAACCCTGATGAATTTTTCGAAGTGTGGTGTCATATCGTCCTAAATACTACAATAATTGCGCATCTTTAAAGATTGAATGCATAAGGTACGATCTCACAGTACGAAAACAAATCACAATATTCAAATGCAGTTGATTTAAAAGATGCACGTTTTCCTACAGGGACTACAGAATGTGCTCATCAACAAAGAAATTTGTATGACTATAACATAAATAAACTCATATTTTGAAAACAAAGTCACTTAATCACATGGGAAAGCTTTGATTCAGCTTCCAAAAGGCTTATATAAAAAACAAACAAACACGTCTTATAGAGACTATCCTTAGAAACGTTTCATGCCCATTCTTTGAAATCATTGATTCAAGTATTCATTCTGGCAGATAGCACACACTGATCTCGGCCATTTCTACATGATCTTTGCTTATGCAGAGATGTTTTATCTGACCTTAAATACACATTACGATGACGTAAGCGATACATGTGATGCTCTTATTTGTTTTGAGCAAATACCAGAGGATCGGATGGCATTGGTAGAAAGCGCTTGAGGCGTCAGCACTAGTTAGTTATGAAACGCTTACTAGTATTGAAACTTGTGCGTTTCTCAAAAATCAAGTCTGAAACAACATGTTAACCAGGCCAAGGTAACTTCGCTATTCAAATAAGCCGGCCATTCAGATTCTGCCAACTACAGGTGTACTTCTGTCTTACGCATCTTATAGTTGAACCTTTAGAAAGCAACTGCAATTAAAAAAAAGTATATAAATTCCGTTACCCTATTTCAGCCACCAAGTCTTGTTTTACAGCGAATCAGTCTTGTCACACAGCTAGAACAACTGAAGTGTCAAATGGTGTACAAATCTTCATGGCAATAATATAGCTGGGGCCTTCATTGTAGACTTAACCAAGGGTTCTGATGCTATAGATTACACGACCAGACTTATGAAATATCGAAAGAAACAATAGATCTCATTTTCGATTGGCAGGAAATACCTGGAAGCAATCAAAAAAAAATCCATGCTCTCTTGTTCTCGTGTTTACTAACCAAAGACGGTTCATAGCAAGGGTTTCATTCAAAGACCATTATCATTTTCGTACGATGCTAGTAAGCTATCTTTAATTCATAGTGTGTTCTATGATTTGTTTGCAGATGACAAAGCCGTAGACGTCCGTCATTTTAATTATGAAAAGATTTCATTTACGTTACGAAAAATATTAATAAATCTGATCAGAATAAAATCAGCTAAGTCTACATCCACTGAAAATTATAGATATATCACCACATGGCAAATATATCAAAATATTGCCTGTATCTCCCATCTTCTTCGTATTCATTGTGAAAAATATAAAAGATATTAAAAGCCGTATGGAGTAACTTGTGCCTGCGTCAGAAGTAATTTGTTTTATTCTGTCATCTGAAAAAAGAGAGAGAGAGAGGGAGAAAGAGAGAGAGAGAGAGAGAGAGAGAGAGAGAGAGAGAGAGAGAGAGAGAGAGAGAGAGAGAGAGAGAGAGTTGTGTGTGTGTGGTGTAAGTTAAGCGCGCGCGTGTGTACGCGCGCGCGTGTGTGTGTGTGTGCGCGCGCGCGCGTGTGGGTGCGCGTGTGTGTGTGTGTGTGTGTGTGTGTGTGTGTACGCATGAGTGCACTAGGCACTGAACTACAACAATGATATACGTTCGAGAACATTATCCTCACAAATCTCAAGAGCCTTTAGAGCAGCAGACCAGAACAATGCAGTCAACCCTTAGTATGTGCGGAAACCTTTCAACGGGGCCAGTGAACCGGTTCTAGAGAACAATACCCCTCCCTCCCCCCCTCCAGTTCACTTCTTTGAGAACACAACCCTGCCATTAGCCTCTGAAATGACAGCTATGTACCAGGTGCTTTCATTGTCACTGCGCTCATGATGTACAGAGGCCTACGTCTAAAATAGCTGGCAGCTAAAGCCTCGAGTACCTATAAGAACTATGAAGTGGTCGCTGTTAATTGGAAGAGCTTAGGCACCATCGACCTGTATACAATGGGTACACGTTTGCTGAGAATAAAATGAAAATGGATACGAGTCATCAGCAAAAGGAAGTAATTTCTTTCCAGAAACACACAAGCAAACAATTACAAAAGGAAATAATTCAAGGAAACAAAACCAAGATTAACAAAAAACATTTTCACTTGCATTTGAAAACAATCACAACAGCTTCAGTTTCAGTTTCATGAAGGAGGCGTCACTGCGTGCGGAGTAGTCCATATACGCTACACCACATCCGCTAAGTTTTGAGACCACACTACGCGTGATTTTTAGCTGATGGATAAATGAATTAGCAATAAAGATGAGACCTACGCATTAGTCCAAACCTGCTAGTCGGACCTTGAGTGCCTACCCTACCATATATCTACTTTTCGTTCATAAGTCCACATCTACTTTTCAGTGCATAAAAGATATACATTGGCAAATTTGTAAGGATCATCATGCTTTCAGATTGGATCAATCAACAATAAGCTAAACGATCGCCATTTGGATAGGAATAGAATCTTGATAAATATTTTTTTGCTTGCAAACATGAGTACTTTAGACATTCAAACAAGAAATTAAAATTCGTTTTTTCGTTTTACCTACCAAAATGAAAGAGAGAGAGAGAGAGAGAGAGAGAAGAGAGAGAGAGAGAGAGAGAGAGAGGAGAGAGAGAGAGAGAGAGAGAGAGAGAGAGAGAGAGAGAGAGAGAGAGAGGGATGAGAGGACAGAGAGGACAGATAGACAGAGAGGGTAAAACAAGGAGAGAGGAGGGATGGAGAGAGAAACAGGGTCGGGAGAGTAGGGAGATAGACGAGGAAGGTAATTAAATCAGTACTACGACAGAGAGAGAGAGAGAGAGAGAGGAGGGTGGAGAGAGAGAGAGAGAGAGGAGGAGGAGAGGAGGGAGAGAGAGAGAGGAGAGAGAGAGAGAGAGAGAGAGAGAGGAGAGAGAGAGGAGGAGGGAGAGGATGAACCCGAGATGAAATGAAATCTTTATTCCATAAGGCCAAGGCCCTCTATGGAAGAGGGGAACAAAACAGATGCATACAAACATCATTACATACATATACATTCAAGTTATGGCAGTCTGCCGCGCTTTGAACGCTTGACAAATATAAATTGCTAATTTTATGACTGTATTACTGTTCGTTGAGGCCAACAAGTGAGATGAACGAAAAACCATTTGTATTGTGAAAGAACTTTTGATCAATGAATTTTTCTCTTATTATGCTATTGTAAAATGGACAACATGATAAGAAGTGCATTTCGTTTTCGACAACTTGAGAGAGAGAGAGAGAGAGAGAGAGAGAGGAGAGAGAGAGAGAGAGAGAGAGAGAGAGAGAGAGAGAGAGAGAGAGAGAGAGAGAGAGAGAGGCAGAGAGAGACAGACAGACAGACAGACAGACAGACAGAGACAGAGAGAGAGAGAGAGATGGTCGCTTCCATATTCCCAATTCCCCTATCGACTCAACTGGTATATTTGAATCCAGGGATAATCGGAACTATCTTCTTCCCCTCACTTACAAGGCACTGGCCGCTAATAACAAAACGAACCCATATTGGTTTCATTAGCAATCATTGAACGTGCTGGTAATACGGGTGAAACCTCGAACAATATTGACGGCTTACTGCCATCTTGTTCGGTACCCATACTGGATGAACTAGTCCGGCTTTGTCCTATGAATACGAAAGAGCTTACATATTCATGTCTCGACCAGCGGCTGCATCACCCGTTGCAGCTGGGGTGCCACAAGTTCGAATCCTATCAGACCTATTATATTGTTATGGGATACTTTGATGCCGATACAGGTCCTGTCTAGTTTAGTTTCTGTGGGCAATGGAAAGAGCTGGTGCCAGCCAGTCGAATCTTCTCCACTTAATGGATGTGTCACTGGGGGCTTCCGAAATGTACGAGGGAGGAAACAGAAGAGCACCGCCTTGTCAATTGCGAGGTCTCAGATTGAAATTATGTATGACACGAATTCATTGTGGTCAGTGAACTGATAGCATTTTGTCCAGTGGGTCGAGTTTGCACATAAATATGTACGATATGAGCACAATATCTATCTATCTGCCTATTAAATCAATCAATCTATCTATCTATCCATCTATCTAGCTCCCTATCTCTCTATATCTCTATCTATCTATCTATCTCATCAGAAAACAAGAAAGACTCGTGGCACGCCATTTCTCTGGACCTGGACACCAGCTGTCAGATCTGAAATGTTGTGTGATCGAACTCATAAAGACCACAGATGCACAGAAAAGAGAAGACAGAGAGAGGATGTGGAGATGGAAGTTGAAGACCAACTACCCTTTTGGTCAATGTGTGGGATTAATTGGTTTTACGTGAACAATCTGCCCTGGGAACTTTACCCTTCGCTGAATCAAGACTTCACCCAGGCACCACTATTTATCATACAGTAATGAGGGGGGGGGGGGGGGGGGGGGGGGGGGGTTATTAATGACATAAAAAACACACATTAAGTCAACTAGTTTTGACGCCGACTTCCATGGTCAGCTGAGGAAGGTTTGCAAACACCGAAAGCGCTTCTGTAAAATGCTTTGGATGTTTTTTTTTTTTTTTTTTGATCTATCTATCTTGCTTTGTATCTATCTATCTGCATTTTATCTAATCTATCTATCTATCTATCTATCTATCTATCTGTGTAAGATGCGTGTGTGTGTATGTGCGTGTGTGTGTGTATGTATGTATGTGTGTGTGTGTGTGTATGTGTGTGTGTGTGTGTGTGTGTGTGTGTGTGTGTGTGTGTGTGTGTGCGTGCGTGCGTGCGTGCGTGCGTGCGTGCGTGCGTGCGTGTAACTGATAGCAAACACCCAAACACTCACTCAACCAGACCACCCAAGGATTTACAACGACAATAATAGTTTATTAATTATAAATCGACAATACTCATTCAATCATTCCATATGGGGAGAGATGCCTAACCAAAGAAGACTGAAGACAGAGGAGAGACCAAGTAAGAATAGAAAGGGTAAAGAAGAGGGGAAAGTACCTATCAGTTCTAAGTTACCTAAGGAACAAAATAACCCAAAAGCCCATAGAAAAGCAAATCCTCCCTCCCCCCGGGACTCCCACTACCAGCCCAACTAATTAAAGAATTTCATAATGAAAAGAAGAACGATAGGGGAGAGACAGACTAAATAAGATTCAAGACAGGTCAAAAAACACCTTCACACTACCAAAGCAATCACAACCATTTTCACTCAGTCACACCAAAACAGCCAGACTTCACCATTTCCCCATCAACCATGCCAACCTGCATGTAATTCACTCCCTATTACAGTCCCACGCCCACGGCAACACACACAAAAACGAATACACTTAGACATCACCCAAGTCTCTCCAAGTTCCTGCGACGCACGGTCACTTCTAAAACTGTCCCACATCCAGGGCCACATGGATCATCCAGAACAGCAGCGTCGAAGAGATCACGGTCCCACGTCGTCAACTCCAGAAGATGCGAGGAGGAGTAGACGTAACAGACCTCCAGGCTGTCCAAAGGTGGATCCGGTCGTCTAGGACAAACAGGGTCAACGCCCTGCAGCGACGATCAGTACGTGTACAGGGCAAATTATCAGGGTGTGTCTGGGTGTGCATGCGCGCATGCGTGTGTACCGTGAGCAGGGACCCTATTTGACTAAGTCTAACCACTTGTTTTCAAAATTATACTGGAAAAAGTTAACTATCACACATCTCATCCCTTTTTCACAATGGGATATAGTAATGAAATGATTCTTAAAACAATACAAAATATGACGCAAAGACAGAGGGCTGACAAAAACAGATAAACACGACGGGACCGAGTCCAAAGCGTGGGCGTCGGGATAGGAGACCCTATTTTTCCGACTTAATCTTAGTCACACGGGCACTCCAATTAGCGTAATGCGTTCGTCCCGAGTGTTTGTCAATTAAAGACAACTAACTATAAGAAAAGGAAAGAATAGACAGTATAGACATATGAATAAGGAACCCAATCTTGGAACCTTAAACTAACCAAAAACAGACTAATTTCTCCCCAAAGACAAATTAAGATCCCTTCTGACTGGATTCCCGGCTACGTAGGAGTGCAAAAACTTGACTTGGTCACTAAGGTTTGTACCCTTTCAGAAGGTGCCCAGGAAACCTAATAAAACAGGAGAATTTGTGTCTAAGGAAAACGTTACCAGTAACGGTAACAACACACGAAAAGCTATAAGAAAATGTTCTAAACATGAATTTAAACTTGAAAAAAAAAAAAAAAAAAAAAAAAACTTGCCTAAATAACTGATTTCGAAACTCAC
>JADBJO010004320.1:147500-150000 GCA_016801955.1 Conus betulinus | reverse complement strand
CCTTCATCATCTCGTCCTTCCCTGTGTCCTCACAAAACATACGAATGTAGCAAAGTTAAATTCATGTTGCAGGTTGTGTGAATTTAACATAATAACCTACTTTCATTTGTTTTTAACGATAGAGGGAGTGTGTCTGTGTGTGGGGGGGGGGGGGGGGGGGGTATCAGAGCCAGATATCGACTCATGATTTGAAATTTCTTGGTGAACGACACTCTTTATATCATGCTAACTCATTGACTAGGGGAGGGGGACGAGGTAGAGTAACAGGTAGGATTGAGGGTGGGGGAGGATGATAGGATACAAACATTCGCCCCCCCCCCCCCCCCCCCCCCCCCCCCCCCCCCCCCCGCCCTCATGAAATAGTGTTCAGTTGTAACTTTTTTGATTTGAGCCTAGTAGCCTAGTTCGAATAGATCAGCTGAGATCACCGTTTCAACCGATAATATCAATGCAGCAGCGCTCACAGCTTTCCATTTAACCGTAACGCTCACTTCTGGCGAGGGCCATGTCAACGTGGTATCATGTATTCCATCAAATAAGGAAAGTAATTGGTGCTGCTGAAAATGACAATAGCAGCAGCAGCAGCAGCAGCAGCAGCAGCAGCAGCAGCAATAACAGCAGCAGCAGTAGCAGCAGCAGCAACATAAAACGACAAAACAACGATGATGATGATGATGATGACAATAATAATAACAACAGCAACAACAATGATAATGATAATAACAATAGTAATGATGATAATAGCATAGTAATAATGATAATAATATATAATAACAAATATGATATGATATGATATGATAATGATGATGATGATGATGATGATGGTGATGATGATGATGACAACGATGATGATGATGACGATTACTATATATAAAACAACAACAACAAAACGTTAAAAAAAATGAAATAAATAGGTCAAGGAGGACGAAGACTTCGAAGAAGAAGATGATGATAATGATGATGAAGATAACAATAATAATGAACAAGAAACCCCGCAACGTCGTCATCATCATCAAAATCATGAATTGTTCAATAAAAAGAAGAAAAAAAAAAAAAAGTACTCAGATTCTATAATCATCCCTGTGCCGAATTTTCATGGTGACCTCAGTTTACAGGTCCCCTCCCCACCCCCACCCCTCCTGCCCCACTCTTTCTCACCGTCCGTCGAGATGCTTCTTGTCTAGGCTGGCTGTTTCAAGGCTAGGGGTGACTCTGTCTCTGTGAGAGTTCCAAATCGGGAGTAGAAATTGACTGGAAAAGAAAATGAAAAAAAAAAAAAAAAAAAAAAGAAAAAAGAAACAAACTAAATGCAGCCATCAGTTCTGAATTCTTTCCACGATCTCCTGGAGGCGATGAAACCACGTCCGAACATTTTTTTTTTCTTGTGTTTATTCATTTTATTTCATTTTATTTCATTTTGATAACAGAAAGAGAAGGAAATGAGATTTTTTCCCCCCACCCATTTCACCATTTATCGTCTGCTTTCCATCTCCCCCTTGTCCCGGCTCCTGCCCACACTCTTACTTACTCACGTCCCTCAACCCCCACCCCCCCCCCCCCCCCCCTCCCAGTTCTTCATTCATCCTTTTTTTTCTGCCAGAGGAGGTATCCTAGGAACTGGATGGTGATGGAGAATTTGCATAATGATTGTTGACGACAGTCTTGAGACTATGCGTTTCCACGCTTCACGTTACGTAATTTGCCCTCAGATTCCCACAGTCGAAAAATCATAAAGATTATAATGCTGCTGCTGCTGCTGCTGCTTATGATGATGATGATAATAATTATCATGATGATTATTATTATCACTATTATTTATCATTATCATCATTAGTAGTAGTAGAAGTAGTTGTAGTAGCAGTAGTAGTAGTGGCAGTAGTGTAGTAGTAGTCGTAGTGTTGTTGTTGCTATCATTATTCTATCATACATACATACACACATAAATACATACATACATACATATCAGTTACTTTAATGCATTGACTTGTCAAATCAACAACTCTGCACAGTAGTTCAGATTGCAGGTGCATCGATAAAAGCTATCTTTCACACATACTCTCTCTCTCTCTCTCTCTCTCTCTCTCTCTCTCTCTCTCTCTCTCTCTCTCTCTCTCTCTCTCTCTCTCTCTACATCCTTCTTTCTCTCTCTGGCTGGCTCCAGTTCTTTGTCTGTCAGTACTTTAGTCAGCTTTATACATCTAATACTATTTATAGCACAGTTTAGAAGTCTACATCTGTCAGTTTCAATGCTAAGTTCATGAGGTGATTCCGCCTTGACCAAACACGCCTAGACCCAATCATACATACATACATGCAACCATACAACACACAAACATACATACATACACATACATACATACATACATACATACATACATACATAGTGTGGGTCCGCAGGTGGCTGGTGAGGCCAATCTGGGCCTGGAAGGAACGCCCACATGTGGGACACATGTGGGTGAGTGCTACGGTGGAGGTGGAGGTAGCTCTGGCCTTGCGCGCG
>JADBJO010004320.1:130000-142500 GCA_016801955.1 Conus betulinus | reverse complement strand
AGGTAATTTGAACAACACTCTCATATCCAGTAAGTGGATGAAAACAAAATCGATGTGTGTGGTCCAAGGCATCCCATCTGAGCCCATAGCAAATCCAACACCGATAAACGGCCGGTTAGAACAGAAAAATACGATAAATGAACAGCCCTGATGGAAATCGGTCCAACAACCTCCTGGCCGGAGTTCGCGACACTAACCCCTTCGCCATTGCGGCTGCTAATTTGCGGTTTTTTTTTTTTTTCTTTTTTTTTTCCCAAATATATATAGACTTCACACAGCAAACAATTACACTGCCTTTGCGATAATATAAACAGTATGCACTGTACCCACACATAAAGTTCAAATGTCTGTCTTGCTTCCAATGGGTACAAAATACCTTGTTTGTTGCAGTTGACGGGGGTGTGGTGGGGGGGTGGGTGGTATTTTTGTACAAGGCAGCGTAATGTAGTGCCACAGTGCGACACACTGAGTGTCAACATTTGTTGCTACTGCGCGCAGCTGACTGCTGCTGCCTTGAATTACGAGTTAAACGGTGTGTTAGATATTTTCATGATATGAATATCTGCGGCACAAAAAATACACGGTGACAAGATAAGTGGAAATCATAATCGTAATACCTCACACACACACACACACACACACACACACACACACACACACACACACACACACACACGACTCTCTCACTCTCTCTCTCACTCTCTCTCTCACTCTCTCTCTCTCTCTGTGTGTGTGTGTGTGTGTGTGTGTGTGTGTGTGTGTGTGTGTGTGTGTGCGCGCGCGTGCGCGCGCGCGCTCGCGAGCGTGTGTGTGTGTAGGTGTGTGTGTGTGTGTGTGTGTGTGTGTGTGTGTGGATTTACGCTCTACACCAGATGGGGCGCCAGTGCAGTTCACTTTGGCGTTTTACATAGGATGATTTTTTTTTCCGTATGGCATACCTTACAACAGAACGGCTCTAAACTTGTAGTGGAATAGACAATGTTCGGAATACTTTTTTGACAGGGGGTCAGAGGAAGTACGTTTAGAAAGTGTAGTCACTGCAGCAATTGCAGGAGCGATCCAAGTGAGCACTGCTTATGGTTTATGGGCCGTCTATCTGTCTCACTGGGGTTGCTGGACCCTAACGCGAATTACACTGCTGTGATGCATAAACCTCTCAGCCATCTTTGATTCTATGAGGCCATTTCACTCACTCTCTGTTTCCGACCAAAACGAGTTCTCTCTGTTTAGGTGCGGTGCTAGATTCGATCAGCCAACGAAATCCACTCACACGTTTTAGTTGTAGGGAAAATTGCACTCGACATGTATGCTTGAGCAACATTTTCTTGTTTTTATCATCAAAAACGACAGTGTGCTTGGCTCCCCCCCCCCCCCCCCCCCCCCTCCCGCTCATCCCTCCTCCCCAACCCCCCTCTCCCCACCCCCTCCCCCAACCCCATCCCAAGTTTTTTTGGTTTTTTTTTTTGAACAAATTCATTGATTGCATCTCCTAGTCTAGCCTGCCACGTTGGCAAACATTGTCGTTTTCTTTTTGTTTTTTTTTGTTTTTGTGTTTGTTTGTATTTTGGTCACAAATAGGTTTGAGCCATGGCATTAAACAGACAGACAGAGGGCGTGTGTCAGATCGACAAGGGCCATATTGCCCATGCGTGGGTTTGTTCTCTCATTTACGATCCAAGTCATTAGTATACTGGCTGACAGTCATTAAATGCCTCACGACGTGTTTGTTTGATGAACACGCGTGGTTTGTTTTCAAACTCTGCTGACCAGCCAATGTCAAGACAGGTTCATTCGCAGTCGTCGGATTATTTATTCAATGGTGGTATGCTCACCAGTAAAACAGCAAAAGAAAAAAAAAAAAAAGAAAGAAAGAAAAAAAAAAAAAAACAAAGAAAATAAAGAAAAAAAAGAAAGACAGAAACAAAAAAGAAAGGAAGAAAATGATCATAAACATGTGAGGCTATCAAGACTTGAACACAAGTACCCATGACAGGCGATACTGCCGTTGACAGAGTTAATCACCCTGCAAGAAGCTCTATGAACGTTCCCTTCATGTCCTGTTAGCAGGTCAGACTGACCAGGCCAACGGAGAGGGGCAGGCACGGGGCACGGTATGCCACCAGGAACCCTTCAGACCCTCCGACGCATAAAAAAGAACAGGAAAAAAAATAGGGGAAAAAAAATGAAAAGAATACACAGTCCGACCGATTTCACAGAACCTATCCTTTGAGTAGAATCGACGGCAGGAAGTGGCGATCATGGGGATGTTTTTGCTCATCCATTGATCTGGTTTGACATTTTCCTCCTATTACTACTGCCTCTTTTCCAACTGTTTTCATTTTTCTTTACGTTTCGTTTAGGTTTTCTTCCTATTCCTCCTCCACCCTCACGTAACCACCCCCGCCCTCGCTGCCGCTCCTGCCATCCCCTTCCCCGCCATCACAGTTATTTCCTTAGACTTGCTTTGAATGTCAACACCGCTTGGCTTCGCCATGCTTTTGAATGAACAAAAAACTCAGGCGGCGGTTTAACACTAAAAAATGATTCATTGTCGATCTACCCAGCATGCTGATAAGCCACCATGTCAGATTTGAAAAAAAAAAAAAAGTCAACTAAAACCCATGGATTTATATTGGAAGCAAGAAGACACAGATAAAGAAAGAGACACACAACGAGCTACATGTGCATTTGTTTCCTTTCATCCCCAGTAATGTGTTCGGTATCTAGCTAGAGATTCACTGAACAAGCTAGTCATATATTTGGTGTGGAGACGGCCATGAAATGATTAAAAGAGAGTTCAGTGTTTTGCCCGTCACACAGAGATCCAATCCAAAGTGAGTCTTTATGGCATCATCCTGGATGAGCTGGATCTTTATTTATACAAAGAAACACAACCACTATTCTAAAATGATTTATCCATATATACTTTGCTCAGTGTATGACCTTTGTTTGAATTCCCCTGTAATCAAATGCCTGTCTCATGTTCTGTGCGCCTTGCCAACCCCCCACCTCCCCCCCCCCCCCCCCCCCCCCCCCCCCCCCCCCCCCCCCCCATCCTCCCCATTTTCTCATTTCTGCCTCCCATGCAATTCATTTTGGCTGTCCTGTACACAGCCACATCCAGGTTTGTCATGTTATGAGCCAGCATTGGAGTCCAAAGGGAGCCGTCAATATCAGGGGCGCATGAGGCTTTTCTCAGTATGTCTTCAATGGTGGCGGGTCACTGGTCTTGTGGCTACACGTTGCTTTGTCTCCATGGCAAGTTGGCCATCCAGTTATTGGTAAACCTTGTTCACTCTGATGCTTCTGTCAGCAACATCAAGTTTGACAGTCGGACAATACAGAGTTTAGACTTGTAACATTCCAGACGAAATCAGGAAAGGGAGGGGGGGGGGGGGGGGGGGGGGGGGGGAGGGTGGAGGGAAGGAGCTCGTGCATTTGGTGTGGAGCCGACACAACGTCTCCAGCTGTGTTATGATTCGCCCCCTCTCCTCACAACGCCTCACCCACCCCTACCCCGTCGCCCACCACGTCCCTCTCCCCTCTCCTTCCCTTCTGCTTTGCCTCCCTTCTGCCCGTCACCCCCCCCCCCTGTTTCCTAGCCTCCTGCCCCATGCTGGAGAACATCTCTTGGGTTTCAGTCTGCAGCCAAGTTCCCATGCTGCTATGCAGACGTCAGTGTGATTCGTTTCCGATTCATTTGTCTGCTCTCGGCATGTTCCGTCATCAAGTGACCTTTTTCGTTCATCATGTTTCATGCGATTGTCGAATTATGACATGGCTGTTGTTGGAAAGTATGATTTCTTCACGAGATCACTTCGGAGATAAGTTTGATTTCTGATCATTTTGCCTTCACAATAAATTGGGGTTTTTTTTTTTTGCTGTTTTTGATGTTGTTGCTTTTTGTTGATACCTTGATGACCTTTTTTATTTTTTTTGAAATACAGCCATTAATTTTCGTTATCTACTTTCCCTTTTCAGTCTATACAGATCTGCCTCAATCCCCCATCACCACTTCTACCCACTCTTCCTTTTTCGTTTCTTTCGATCTTTCTTTCTTCTTTTTTGATGAATGACGTCATAGTGGATGTAAACATGTGCTCTAATAACCCATATGTATGGTGGGCTGTTGTACTCCATTCAATCCTCACAGTTTTGTTTTCTTTTTTTTTTTCTTGATTGCATGTTTAGTCGTGCCTCTTACTTTCATTGAGTCCAACAGACGAGGCTCTAGATCTGATGCAAGTTTTCACTCCACTGTTTACCTCTGCCCTGCTTTGTGTTTGGGGGATGGTGCATGTTGATGAAATACATGTTTCCATAGTCTATACTCGTCCAAATAGCGAACAAACAACGGAATGTGAAGGGAATCCCCGTTTTTGGCAGCGTCTTGATCTCCTTAGTTGCTCAGGGGCTTATTATGAGCACCATCAGTCCCTTAAGCCTAAAGTCGTTCGGGCGCCACTTAAACTAGGATCCTCCCCCATCCCCGTCTGAGTCTGTCGATCTATGGGGATTGCCAATGGTCGGGCATGTCTGTTCCTGGATGTAATCCTCCCACCTCTTTCTCTGTCCGACTCTTCTGTTTCTTTGCACAGTTACCCGCAAGATTCTTTTTTTGCAAGGCTGCGTAACTGGAAGATGTGACCGTACCATTTCAGTTTTTGTTCCTTCACTGATGTCAATAGGTCTTCAAGGGGGTAATAGCTGTCTCAGTTCTTTTGTGCATGGATAGGATTTTGCAGTAGCATTTCATTCCCAATGTCTAGATACTGCTCCGTAGATCTGCTATCAGGTCAACTTTCCACAAGAGCACAGAGGAAACAAATGACATCACCAGATGTGTGCATCGTTCTTACCATGGAATGGAGAGATACATCGTTGCTGTTCCAGATTGTCTTGAGTTTTGAAAACGCTCTTGATGTTTGGTCCCCTCTACAACTCTTCAGTATATTCATGATTTTTTTTTGTATTATTCATTTGGTGTTTCACATTCAGCACAGGCACAGAAAAGATCAGGACAATGGTGTGTTCCTACCCCTTCAGGAATAAACTAGACAGTATGCAAATGTCACTTAGAATGTGTTCAGCTGGATGAAATGCGTGCCTTTAAAAACGTTCGGATACACCTTTTACAATCATTAATGCGCAGGTAATCTCAAGCAAACTGACACCACGCAACATATTTCATCAAAATCCTCCATAATCGGTTTTGTTTCCCTATGCTGAATAAGATGTTATTACCTAAACTCACCACCTTCCAAAACACACACATTTCACAAAATAGCGCCCGACATCAGAGACCTTACCTTCTTGTTGCAAATGTACAAAGCTGACACTTTCGTTCGTCTTTTAAGGCACTAATGTGCATTTTAACCAGCTTTGCCTGCATTCACGTGTCCAGATGATAGGTACGATGTGCATGGAAAGATTCAAACGGAGAAAAGGGTCAAAGAACAGAGCTAGGGTTTGGGTCTGTTTGGAGGACGTTGTGTGTGTATGGATGGAGTTTGTGGGGTGGTGGTGGGGGTGTGGGGGGTGTGGGGGTAGGATGGGGCTGGTACGACTCTTCCCTTCAGAAACAGACTGCATTGGCGAGTCTGAAAACTTTTGTAAAGCAGCGGAAAATAGCATTCCCTACTCCAGAGAGAGAGAGAGAGAGAGAGAGAGAGAGAGAGAGAGAGAGAGAGAGAGAGAGACAGAGACAGAGACAGAGAGAGAGGGCATAATATGAAGGGTACCGTCCTTCAAAGCACCCCCCAGACCAAAAAATACATTTGACGTTAGTGTGTATTAGGCGGGAGCTTCGTAGTGGCTGGACATGGCGGAACAAATCCCGCACTCTTCATTCTCTGGGAATAGCCGTGGATTTTACCATGCACTGCAGTCGGTTGGGGCCCCGTGCAGCACGCACTTAGGACCCTTAGTGCGCTTCATGCATATGCGAACTGTAGTCCAGGGGCTCTTTCGGCACATCAATTGCACTCACGCGAACTAGTAAAGAAAAAGGGGGCCGAAATAGCTCAGTGGTAGAGCGCCGGACTCGTAATCTTGGTGATCCTGGGGTTGCAGGTTCGAATCTACGCCGGCTGTTTCAGTACAAGGGTATTTTTTTTCTCGGAGTTAACATTGGTTCTGACGCCATTCCCCATACAGTCTTTCGAACAAGACCATAAACCGAGGTTCCGTTTGTGAACGCACGCATAACATCTTGCACACACGTAAAATGCCATCACCAACTTTCGGAAGGGGACTCTCTTCTGAGGACTCTCTGCTGCCACGCTCTCCACGAGTTCCTTTCTACCTACTACATCCACCTTTCCCGAAGCTGGAATATGGCTGCCTTAATGGGGGATAAAAAAAAAACGGTCATACACACAAAACTCCACTCCCTTTGTTGGGCAGATGCGATTAAGCCTTTCCTGTCTATACAGTGAGTGCCCGCACGAGTATCAGCCTGCAGAAAGAAAGAAATAAAGAAAAAAAAAAAAAACCACCATCATTATGTAGCTTTCGATGGTGGAAAAAATGGTTGGTCTTTAACTGTGTCCATGGGTGACATGTGCGTGTTCTTGTCCTGTACATTTTAGAATACTTCGGAACATACGGTATGTCTAAGCAGTTAAATGCTTGTGTGTGCACAATGATTGTACATTTGTGTGGACCCTTTTGACTGCATTTAGTCATAGCTCTCTCTCTCTCTCTCTCTCTCTCTCTCTCTCTCTCTCTCTCTCTCTCTGTGTGTGTGTGTGTGTGTGTGTGTGTGTGTGTGTGTGTGTGTGTGTGTGTGTGTGTGTGTGTGTGTGCTTGCATCAGCTTCACTATCCCAACAACAATTTACGTTGTACACCTAGTGGGGCGCAGAGTACAAATCACTTTGGCGTTTTGCCACGGGTGATTTTCTCTTCTTTTTTTTTGCCGTGTGACATACCCTATGATAGAAAACTCCGAAATGGTTTTAGAACATATGATGTTTGGAAACACTTTTGACAGGGGGGCAGACAAGTACTGCAGGAACTGCAGAGACTGCAAGAACAATGTAAGCGAACACTGTTTATGTTTTAATTGGCCGTCTTTCATAGTGTTATTAGGGTATAAGACCTTAACGGGGATGATGAGTCTGTTGAGAAGCGAAGACCAAATAGTTATCTTTGGTTTGATGATGTCATCCCCCTCGTTCTGTGTATGCAATCAAAACTACTTTTCCCATGTTAAGGCTCCAAACCAGATTAGGCAGCCAACAACCCAACGGGTGAGGGGAGAAAAAAATGCATTCTATGTGTGGTTGAGCAATGTTCTGTTGTCTTCAAAATCAGGAACAACAATGCTCTCTCTCTCTCTCTCTCTCTCTCTCTCTCTCTCTCTCTCTCTCTCTCTCTCTCTCTCTGCCTTCTTACCTTTTCCCTCCTCTCCACACCCCCGCCCACAACTCACCTTCAAGTTTTTCGGAACACGTTCTAGTACCGCCTCTTTACTTGGAAGTATTGTCGTATTCCGAGTATAGAAGGTCTAAACCATAAGACTCAGGACACTCAGAGTACGTCTGTTAGATCGACATAGGCAGTATTGCGTTTGCCTTGTTTTTGTTCACTCATTTGTTTTTCTTAGTCATCAATACACAGGCTTATGTCGATAAATGCTTCGTCACGTATTCCTTTGATAAACACGTGTGTTCTGATTTTAAACCCCTGCTGATCAGGCCACGTTGAGACTGGTTCACCCGCAGTCGCCAGATTGTTTTATTCAACGGTTTGTATTATTATCAATAAAACAGCAAAGAAAAATGACAACGAAAACAACAGAAAAGACAGAATAAAAGAATGATCGGAAGCACAAAAGACAGTCGTGGCCATGCGTATGTAAATCGTTGTTGATGCCAAACAGCACTATCTTTATACACATGCACAGCCCCACCCACCCCCTTCTTCTCTCTTCTTCTTCTTCTTCTTCCTTTTTTTTTCTTCTTCTTCTTCTCCTCCTCCTCCCCCCCCCCCCTCCTCCTCCTCCTCCTCCTCCCCTCCCTCCCCCTCCTCCTCCTCCTTCTTCTTCGATGTCGTCGTCGTCTCTTTCTCTCTTTTTTTTTTCGTCTCCTTCCTTTTCTTTAATGTGTATTAATGTTATAATACTCCGCCCCCCTCCTCCCCCCCCCTCCCCCCTCCTCCTCCTCCTCCCCTCCTCCTCCCTCCCTCCTCCTCTTCCTCCTCCTCCTCCTCTTCCTCCTCCTCATTCTTCTTCTTCTTCTTCTTGTTCTTCTTCTTCTTCTTCTTCTTCATTCCTCCTCCTCCTCCTCCTCCACCTCTTCCTCCTCCCCCTCCTTCTTTATTTTCAACATGTATTCATATGATCAGTATATACCATCACGTCACACTTTGTTCTTTTATCTCTGTCTCTGCCTGTTTCTGTCTGTCTGTCTGTCTGTCTGTCTGTCTGTCTGCCTGTCTCTGTCTGTCTGTCTCTATCTCCCTCCCTCCCTCCCCCAGACTTTAACGCCGGTATCCGTGACAGGCGACACAGCTGTAAAGAGAATGAATCACCCTGCAATGAATATTCTCTTCACGTCCTGTTGACAGGTCCAGCTAAATAAGCCAACAGGGAGGGGTGTGCACGGTATGTCAACAAGGCTTCCCTGTCTGCGCCTTTAGATCCCCTGATTGTTTTTAAAAAAGGGAGAAAATAAAATAAACAAGCCGACAGTGATTACATAAACCCTATCCTTTGAATAGAATCGATCGCAGGAAGTGCGATCATGGGGCTTATTTTTGCCCACCCATTGATCTGATTTGACATTTTACGCCCATTAATTTGTGGGGCCTACACTCTTTAACTTGATTATTTCCTTTTCGTTTCGTTTTCGTTTTTGCCCCTATTCCTCCCCCACTTCCATGTTCTCACCTTGCCCTCCATTCCTTCCCTTGCCTTTCCCTTCCCTTGTGATCACAGTTATTTCCCTTAGACTTCCAGTTCGCATATCGATTAGCTTTGCCATACTGCTAAATAAACAAAATGCGACTAAGGCGGCTGTTCAACATTAAAGTGATTGATTCAGCATCTGCCCATTATGCTAATAAGCCGCCACGGCATATTTCAATAAAAAAAAAAGACATCAGATTAAAAACTATCGACAAAAAGACCGAAACACATAACGAGTTACACATGCACTTCTTTTTTCCTTCCCTGCTTATTTGTTCAGTATATTAATATACACATAATAAGCAAACAAGTTATGTAAGGAAAGGGCCAAGAGATGATATAGAAAGTGCTCAGAGTTTTGCCTGTCACGCATAGATTCGATCCGGAGTGGATTTTTGTGGCATCATCAGTGGTTAGTCGGGAGTTTTCTTCAAACAAATAAACACACACACACACACACACACACACAACATATTCTAAAATCGTGTGGTTCTACCATACCTTGTTCGAGCTGTGACCTCTGCTTGGAATCCTGCTCTAATCCGATGCCCATGGTGAGTTTCTTTTTTTTCTTCTTCTTTCATCTTCAATGTCTCCTAGTTGCCCCCCCCCCCCCCCCCCCCCCCTCCATCTTCTCCCTATCCTCCCACATTTTGCGTTCTGTTCCCCTCGTCCCCTGCTCCCTATGCTATTCATTTTGGCTCGCTTCTACACAGCCACATCCAGTATGTCATGTCATGAGCCGACATTGCAATCCAAAGGGAGCCGCCAATTTCAGGGGCTCACGAGTCTCCTCCCTGCACGTGTTCAGTGTTGATGTATATATATATATATATATATATATATATATATATATATATATATATATTTTTTTACACACACACACACACACATATATATATATATATATATATATATATATATATATATAACAGAGATCGTCGCTACACGTTGCTTTGTCTCCATGGCAAGTTGGCCATCCGGTTATTGGTAAACCTTGTTCGCTATGGTGCTTCTGTCGGCAACCTCTAGTCCGACAGTCGGAAAAAAAAAGGCTGAGGCTTGTAATATTACAGATAAAATCAGGGGGAAAGGGGGAGGGAACCGACACAATGTCTCCTGCTACGTCACGATTGCGTCTTTCCGTCTCCTACAGCATGAATCTCTCCCCCCCCCCCCCCCATCCTCCCTCCCGTTTTTTTCTCTGCTTTACCTCCCTTCTGCTCACCCACCCCTCCCTATTTCCTAGCCTCATGTCCCATATTGGAGAATATCTCTGGGATTTCCATCCGCAGTCAAGTTCCAATTCTACTATGCAGACGTCTGCGTGATTTGTTTCCGATTTATTTTTCTGCTGTCAGCATGTTCCGTCTTCAAGTTACCTTTTCGCTCAGCGTGATTCGTTCGATGATCGGTTTATGAGACTGCAACTGCTGGAACGTACAATCTCTTCACGAGATCACTTTGCAGATAAGTTTGATTTCTAATCATTTTGCAATCACTGTGAATCATCGTATGCTACTATTGATGTTGTTGCTGTTTGGTATTACCTTTACCACACATTTTTTTCCCGATACAGCCACTAGATTTCTATAACTGCTCTCCTCGCATGGTCAATACAGATTTACCCTGAGCTCCCATTGCTGCTACCCTACCCCCCCATCTCCCCTCTCTTTCATTGATTTCCTTTCTGCTTTTTTTTTTCTTTCGTTTTTTTACTACCAGTGGATGAGGTCATTGTAAATGTGAATATGCTCTATAGTAACCTTTATATACAGCGTGCCATTGTTCTCCATCCTCGTATAGAGTCTGTCTTTCCTTCTTTTATTATTTTTTTTTCTTTAATGCGTGTTTAGTAGTACTTCCTACTTTTTCACTGAGGTGGACAGGTCGAGGTCTATATACGCTATAAGTTCTTCACTTTGCTGTTTAGGTAACTGTGCGCCCCTTATCCGGGGATGGAGCAGTTTAAGAAAATAGATGTTTCCATAGTGTATACTCGTCCAAACAGCATAAAAGATGTAGTATCTCTATGAAATCCCAGTATTGGAAACGCCTAGATTACCTCTGTTATTCAAGAGCTGATTATAAAAATCATCAGCCCCTTAACCCTAGGGTTGTTGGGGTACCGCTTGACCTGACACTCCTCCCCCATCATCGTCTGTCCCGAGCCGCTCTATGGATACTGCCCCAAAGGTCAGTTCTGGCCACTCGGAGGCGTTTTCCCTCCCGCCTTTTTCTCTGTCCTCTCCTTCTTCTGTTTCCTGGTGCAGTGCCCTGCATGGTGATTGTTTGCACGGCCGGGCAATCGACAGTCCTTTTACGTGTGTGTGTGTGTGTGTGTGTGTGTGTGTGTGTGTGTGTGTGTGTGTGTGTGTGTGTGTGACCTCTTGTCAGGAGATCCTCAAGCAGGCCAATGGCCGTGTTGATTCTTCCTTCAATGGTGACATGGTCTTTGTAGGAGATGTGTAGGATTTTGCGGTAGCATCTCATTTCAAATGCCTGGATTCTTTTTTTTCAGATCTTCTGTTCGGATTAACACAACACATGCATACAGAACATTTGATTACTAGCGTTCGCATTATCCTCAATCCGGAGCTTAAATATTGTTGTACTTCCAAATCATCTTGAGATTTGAGAGCGTATTTGATGCTTGGTCCCCTGTATCACTCTTAATTATAACTGTGATATTCATCACATAGCATTAAAAAGTACCTTGTTTTTGTAAAATATCCTTTGGAGTAAAAGAACACGGCGTTTCGACTCAAAAAGCCTTGAAGAAGGCTCTTTGAGTCGAAACGTCGTATTCTTTTACTCCAAAGGATCTTTCACAAAAAAGGTACGTTGTAATGTTCTGTGTTTAACCTTCAAGGTCCTCCAGTCATACTTTATCTTCAGTATGATTATTATCATTTATTTGGTGTTCTACAATGAGCATAGTCGTGGAAGAGACCAGAACTACGGTGCGTCCCACTCCCCTGCAGGAATGAACAAGACAGCATTGAAGTGTGACCATGCTGGACTGAATGAAACGCGTGCCCTTTACAAACTTTAGGATGCATCTGTGTAGCCATCAAAATGAACTCAGTCTCACACACATTGACGCCGGACAACAAATAGTATCTAATTCCTTCATAACCTGCCTTTTTTTCTGTTTGGGGGTATTATGTAAATTCAGTCATCTCTGATGATTTCAACTCGTCATACTCCGAAACACAAAAGAGTAACAAAACAGCTCTTGACGTTTGAAAATTACCTTCTCGTTGCAAACATACAAAGCTATCGCTTACCTCCATTGTTAAAGGCGCTAACGCACATTATTACCAGTATCTCCTGCATTCAAGTGACCCGACGATGGGTACCACGTATATGAGTAGCTATAAACTGAGTCGATAGAAGAAGGGGTCAGATAGCAGGGCTGGAGTGGGAGATAGGGAAGCACATGGTGGGGAGAGGGGTTGGGGGAGATACAGAAAGGTTGGCCGTGTCTAGAGTTGTACTGTCTTCACCTGTCAGAGGAACAGCAACGAGCGAGGCTACGGGATGCACACTCAGATCCTTGACGGTGGTTTGCATCACCTTAGTCAGCA
>JADBJO010004320.1:112500-117500 GCA_016801955.1 Conus betulinus | reverse complement strand
ATACAAATAAGTCGATAAACAAAATCCGCTTTTTTACCCTCGGTTGGGGCATATCGTCTTCTGTGAGCCTTCTGCTCTTAAGAATAGGTAGTCCAAAGACAGGAGTGTGTGCCTTTTCCATTTGTGTGTTCTTGCCAGTTATATTTTTGAGTCAGCGTGTGCGTTTGTGGCGGTCTCACCATCACCAGTGAAGACACACCATCCCGGCCTCCATTCTTCTCCAGCACTACCACTACCACCACCAGCATCATGTTCTCCCCCACCCGTCAACATCACCACTACCACCACCACCCACTACGGAGGACCTCCTCCTCCACCAGGACAACCACAGCGTCCTTCTGAACGCCAGCGGTTCTGGAGGCTTCGTCTTCACCACTCCGGGCTACGCCTATGCCTGGATCACCCTGACCAACATCATCGTGCTGGTGACCGGGGTGGTGGGCAACGCCCTGGTGATCGTGGTGGTGATGTGTGTGTGCGGGACATGAGGACGCCCACCAACCTGTGTCTGATGAACCTCAGCCTGGCGGATCTCCTGGTACTGCTCATCTGCCAGCCCTCGGCCATGCTCGAATTCTATGAGGAGGAGAGATGGATGTTGGGCACCTTCATGTGTGAGTTGGAGTCTTTGGTTTGTTATTTTGTTTGTTTGTGGTGATTGGACGTTTGAAATAATTCGTCTGTCGTTCCCTTTGCTGTTCTTCATTTCTCTTACTTTATTTCCGTCTTTTTCCTTAATTCCCTAGTTCCCTTCCCTTTCTTCTTGAACTATTTTACCGTCGTCTGTTGTCTTCCGCTTTCTCATCATTCTGCTCTCCTCTTTTTCCTCACCATTCTCCGGCTTCGTCGTCACTGCCTTGCACTTTTCTTTCTTTTTTTCGAACTCAGATTAGTTCAATGACAGAAAGCACGTAGAATCGTGTAACGAGCATAACATCAAAACAAAGGAGGCCAAAGTTTTTATCCATGAGTTGTTCTTTCTTTCTTTTTCTTCTTTCTTTTTTTTTTTCTTTCTTTCTTTCTTTCTTTTGTTTTGTTTTGTTTTGTCTTTCTTTCTTTCTTTCGTTCCTTCCGTCCTTCCTGTTGTTGATCATGCTAGATTTTGAGAAGGAGAGAGAGAGAGAGAGAGAGAGAGAGAGAGAGAGAGAGAGAGAGAGAGAGAGAGAGAGAGAGATGTGTGTGTGTGTATGTGTGTGTGCGTGCGTACGTGCGTGCGTGCGCGCGCGCGTGTGTTTGTGTGTGTGTGTGTGTGTGTGTGTGTGTGTGTGTGTGTGTGTGTGTGTGTGTGTGTGTGTGTGCTATTATTTTTGCCCGGGATATAAAGATAGTTCGACAGGATACTCAATACTCACTGCCATTATGCGGCCTTGAAAGTAAGAAAGTTTATTCTTGATATTCCTGTTTTTCGCGTAAAGAATGTTTAGATTATATAGTTCAAATTAAACTCTTATGATCATAAAGTCAATCAAAATCTAGTTGTTTAGATACTTTATGCAATGTTTTGTTTCTAATCCGTCAGTTAATGAAATGGACTTTCAACGTAACGTTCATTACGGGTCATGTATAATGTAGTCTACATGAAAAATAGCCTACATTTGTTTTCGGTCCAGTGAATGCGGTACGCTTATGTGGTGCTTTGGTTTGAGACGTTTCTTCCCCTACTTTTGTGGCAAATATTTTATTCAAACAAAGTCAATTTAACATCTGAGAACGAAAAAACACTACTCAAAAGACATAACTTAACAGCACAGATTGGATCCTAGCATTCCTGAAAAAAGAGCCTATACAAAACCCCATGATCTTTTATTCTATTCAAATAAAAAAGCAACAAACCCCAAATCATTTTATAGAAGTGCTTTCGGTTTTAGCAAGCCTTCCTCAGCTGACCATGGAAGTCGGCGTCAAAACTAGTTGACGTAATGTGTGTTTTTTACGTCATTTATTCCCCCCCCCCCCCCCCCTCATTACTGTATGATAAATAGTGATGCCTGGGTGAAGTCTCATGTGTGGGATTAGTTGGTTTCACGTGAACCATCTGCCCTGGGAACTTTGCCCTTCGCTGAACCAACTAATCCCACACACTGAGACCAAAAGGGTAGTTGGTCTTCAACTTGTGTCTCCACATCCTCTCTCTGTCTTTTCTTTTCTGTGTGTCTGTGGTCTTTATGAGTTCAATCACACAACATTTCAAATCTGACAGCTGGTGTCCAGGCCACACAGAAAATGGCGTGCTACAAGTGTATCTTGCTTTCTGATGATGTCAGAGCGATGACCACTGAAGCGTGTTTGTACGCTGTTTCCCGTCTCACACCAACATACTGTACATCCTGGCAATGTCCACAGTTGATCAGGTACACTAGGTTGGTACTTTTACACGTAGCTGAGTCCCTTATTTGGAACTGGTGACCTGTGCGAACACTCTTGAACGAGGTCGTTTCCTCCAGGTGTTCCTTGCATAGAACACATCGTTTCGCTGTGCATTTGAAGCAACCTGGTACCAATGAATCTGTGGCAGACGCTTGATGTTGCACTGCTGGTGGTTTGCTGGCCATCGGAAGGGTCCTCAGATTGCGACAGTTACGCTCACCAACAATGGGAAGTTTGGGAACGGCTCTCTTCATGCGTCTACTTCTGTGGAGCTCTGTCATTTTTTTTCCTTCAGCCAAAAGGCCAGAGGAGGGTTGGAAGGGTTATGGCGGATAACAAATGGCACCCTGTCTGACTGATGGTTCCTCCGTTGGTACTGGAGTGCATCCTCCTGGGGGAAGTGTCTGTGCCTTGTTGATGGCAGAGTCCACCAGAGCATATGGATAGCCACGATTATGTAGGTGGTTTCTCAGCTCTCTGCATCGTTTCAGGGGAACACATCATCTTTACAACAGATTCTTCGCAGGCGGATAGCCTGCCCGGAGGGGATGCCTCTCAGACAGTGTCTAGGGTGGCAGAGCTGAAGGGGTAGGTACAGGTGAGCATCCGTGGATTTAGTGTGAAGGTCTGTGGTGATTGTATCTCCATTGATGCTCATGTTGACGTCGTGCCATAGTTGGTTGTAAACTTTATCGTGGTATGCTGGTTGTTTATCCATTCGAGGAACAAAAGCAGCTGGCTTTTCCCATGGAACACAATGTCATCAATGAAACGACGCCAGAATTTATCTTTTATTCTATGAGCGAAATTTGATGCTATTTTATTGTAGTTGTATTTTCCGTCAAAACAGAACAATTATACAAAAACTGATAACATACTACAGCTCAAGAAGTGTGACACATTCTGATCATACTCACACCTTTCAACCTATATTGAACTTTTAAACAATGTTGGGAATCACACATGCTCACACACTCACAAAGAAACAAAATACAGAAAGGATCCTTTTTTGCAACTTCTGTTATACAGAAATTGATCACCCCCTCCTTAAACCAAAATATCAATATGGTTTTGGAGAGGAATGGGGGAGAGAGGAAAGGGGGAGGGGAAAGATGCAGAAATACGATGGTGATGGTGGCGGCGGCGGCGGTGGTGGTAGTGGTGTGTGTGTGTGTGGGGGGGGGGGTTAATGCTACTATTACTGCTGCTGCTGCTGAAGCTCTTACTGCTACAGCTACGTCTAATTTCAGTTACAACAGGAAAACAACCGACCACTTTTTAAATTTAAAAAAGAATAAGCAACCCATATAAGAAGGCATTAGTTATTGGTTAATGAATGATCAGGGAGACATTGGCAACTGGCACCTTCGTTCACTTGGGTTCAAAAACATTGATCTTGCTCTGGCATTGATTCCATGACAAATTTCTATTTCTAAATGATAAGACACTGTCTCAACCAAATCCCCACTGACAGTGCCTTGTGACAATGCCTTATGAGTACATTTTCAGTACTGTGATCGGATGAAGCCTGGCAACCGTTAGCTAGCTGTTCATCTTCTCCATTGCCCTCCACTCGGAAGATATTTTCAATAGTTTTGCCATTCCTATTTTCTTGATTGATAAAACTCTATTTTGGGAGCTGTAAAAAAA
The DNA here is from genome assembly GCA_016801955.1 of Conus betulinus. Taxonomy (NCBI): domain Eukaryota; kingdom Metazoa; phylum Mollusca; class Gastropoda; order Neogastropoda; family Conidae; genus Conus; species Conus betulinus. The sequence continues at coordinate 113,483 of JADBJO010004320.1, read as the reverse complement.
AAAAAAAAGGAGTAGACGAAATAGGGGTTCTGATGGAAAGCGGGTATGACAATGAGGGGGGGGGGGGAGGTGTGGCAGTAGAGAAGGTTTCTCCACCAGTATGGTCCGACCACGCAGAACACGATGTTTTTTGTTTGTTTGTTGTTGTTTCTTAATAGCACAGCTGTTTGGATCTTACGAATCACACGTACGACAGTTCCAGACTCGAAATTAAAAGGAACCAGAAGAAATCCTGCCTAAATTGATTTCGAAGGGATTCGGGATCCGCTCTTTTTCCGGATTCGAATGGCATATCCACCCTAAAATGTAATGTGTTTGTCCTTGGCTCACACTCCACATTATCACTACTAAAAATTGACTGAGCTGTTCTCGCGTCGTCTTTCTGAACGAATCCCGAATCAGTCATTTGATCCGGACCCGTATGACGGATTCAGACCAATGTAAAATGGCGTCTTTCTATTAAGTTTCATTAAAATCAGATTTGATTTTTTTTTTTTTTTTTTTTTTGCGTAAACTTGCTGACAAGCAGACAAACCAACGCAAGCTGATGGAAAAAGGCCTCCTAGCGCAGATGATCTCTGTTTCTCCTGTGTGTGTGTGTGTGTGTGTGTGTGTGTGTGTGTGTGTGTGTGTGTGTGTGTGTGTATGCGCGTGCGTGCGTGCGTGCGTGCGTACGTGCGTGCGTGCGTCTGTGTGTGTGTGTGTGTGTGTGTGTGTGTGTGTGTGTGTGTGTTTGTGTGTGTGTGTGTGTGTGTGTGTGTGTGTGTGTGTGTGTGTGTGTGTGTGTGTGTGTGTTTCTTGCGCGCGCGCGCTCGCACGCGCTTGTGGATACTCTTTTTATTTTTCTTGTTTCAATTATGTGATGAGTATCAAGATTATGATGAAGACTGTTTACAGGAATGTCCAGAAAGCTTTTTTTTATGTAGAAATACGTGCACGAATCAATTGAATCTGCATGTATTACACAATTCTTCTCGAAACAT
>JADBJO010004320.1:107500-110000 GCA_016801955.1 Conus betulinus | reverse complement strand
GGCTGGGAGATCGTAGGTCCTATTCCCATCAGAGCCATGTGGGATTTTCTGCCCCAACCTGCTCCTAGCCTGGGATGAGTCTGCTACGGATTCTGTTGGGAAGACTGGGACCACACAGTCGAGTTTCATCCGCTTGATAAAGGCGTCTCTGAGGGTGTTGCTCAAATTTTCTGACGACTTGATATTGACTGTTCCCTGTGGATTCCCTGTGCCAGACTGGGCTGTGGCTGTGGACGGAGTGTCGGAATGTGCGGTAAGGGTGCGATGCCACTGAGGTGGCACAGAAGATAGGACAGGAAACAAATCTGTCCAGAGTACAGAATTATAAAAAAAATGCAAGAATGTCGTCTTGAAAAAAATCTATCGACGAGGTGACTATCGAATTGGACATCTGTGGAAAGTGGATTGGCGAGGAGGAGGGATGGGGTGGGAGGTGGACGGAGGTACTGATCAACAAGTCTGCTGGTCAGCAGATATGACTGACCATTTGTCATTTGAGTTGGACTGACTATTGATTCGCCGAAGGGTACTGAGCTCTTTGTGCTAAGAGATCTTCCCTGTCACTGAACTAGATACTAATAGGAGAAATATCAACAACAAAACAAGCCATTGCACCACACGAAGACCTGCTGTTCGCAGTTCAACAAAAGAAAACTGAAATGGTATGGTCATGTATCACGATCAACAGGACTTGCCAGAACAATTCTACAAGGAAACTGTGCGAAGAGGCAGAAAGACAGGAAGACAGAGAAAGAGATGGGAGGACAACCTCAGTGCATGGGCTGGCCTCACGCTCAGCAACTGCCTAAAAGCGTCTGAGAACCGGGAGGAGTGGAGGAATCAACATCTTCTGTAGCGCCCCAAAGACTCCGGGAAAGGTGATAGGTGATGGATGGTGGGTGATATCAACATGGACATCTATTGTGGAGATGATCTAACGAAGAGGAGTCATGCTGATGTCGGGTACAGGCACAGAGCAAAATGTGCACACCGGTACAGGTGTGAAGCTTGTCTTGCACAGACCGTGAAACACGGACACAGATACACACACAGCGACAGACAGACAGACAGACAGACAGACAGACAAAGAGACACACACATACACTCACACACACACATGCACGCGCGCACGGACGCACGCACGCACGCACACACGCACGCACACACACACACACACACACACACACACACACACACACACACACACACACACACACACACACACACACACACACACACACACACACACACACACGCACGCACGCACACACGTACATTCGATCCGACAAATTCGAAAGTCTGATATCTAGAGAGGTAGTAAGTTTAATTCATAGGATGCGTTTAAATTCACCTCGAACCAAATACAGCAAAAATGTTACATGTGTGTGTGAGGATACTCTTAGTGTACGTCACCTATTACTAGATCGCCCCAAGAGCAAAGCATAGAGTGCAAGAGGCTAGTACTAATATTTCACATGATAGACCGACTCCACTGACGTTAGCTAAAATGTTAAATAATTATGTTCTTCTTTGTTCGTTATGCATACATTTATTATGCAGTCTAGTAGGAATTTGTCTTTAACTTTAAGAGAAAGTGGAGGTATTGAAAGGAAGGAGAGAGAAGGGGAAAACATGTAGACCAAATGTTGGTGGGGCGTGGCGGATGGACCGGAGAGAGAGAGAGACAGAGAGAGAGAGAGAGAGAGAGAGAGAGAGGGGGAGAGAGGGAGAGAAAGACAGAGACAGAGACAGAGGGAAATAGAGAGCGAAAGAGAGAGAGACAGAAAGAGATAGTTTGACAGTTTTCTTGACAATAACCTACTTGGCCTTCATGCCAAGGGGGGCAACTAACTGCGTTCTTTGAAATACCACACAAAAGCGCAACATACACATACCCATTTACGAAAGAAAGAAACGTATCAAATAGGAAACTGCTCTACAGAACGCTTTCTGCAGTCGAAATAATCTAGCTTAATACGTTACAGACAAAACATAGGTCAATACTAGATCAAAGTAAAGATGACCAAGGACCACCCGACGGTAATCACAAGATCGTCAGATATATTGATATTATGACAACTTGTAACACTTAATGTTATGAGCTTAGAATTGCCTGCTTCACGAGGAAATAATGTTGTTCCTTCGATTATATGCTTCGGCGATAAACTTCGCAAGCGATCTGATAGTATCTCCTTCTGCTGATGAAATTATTCGAGCAAACTTTTGTCTTTTCATATCATATTGCTGAAAAACGATTGATGTCAAACGTAAAATTCATATTCCTTTTCACTTTCCCACAGAGAACAATTGAACACAATTTTAATGTTTCAGGCCTCCGGCCTATAACAATGTCAGGTGCAGTGCACACATAAAGAGAACGAAGAAAAATGACAACAAAAGTATATTTTTCGATGCACTAACAATGCTAATTTATAAGGGTAACTAATTATTCATACTGTGTGGGATACGAGTTTTTCTCTTCTTTTTTCAATGCATGATA
>JADBJO010004320.1:95000-100000 GCA_016801955.1 Conus betulinus | reverse complement strand
GAGAGAGAGAGAGAGAGAGAGAGAGAGAGAGAGAGAGAGAGAGAGAGAGATTCTTAGACGTCAGAGAGAGCGTGGAGGGTCATTCAACTTCTTCCACTTCATCTATCAGAGATCGCCTGTCAGACCCTATCACACAGGTGGGAGGAGGGCCCCTTTTGTTGCGACACTTTCTGTCCTATCAGCAGAGTTTGACAGTATTGGTGAGATGTCTCAATGCACCTACATGCACTTGTACACACACACGGATTTTTCTACATGAGTGCCCGAATGTGTATGAATGCACTCGCGTGCGCACGTGCACACACACACACACACACACACACACACACACACACACACACACGCACGCACGCACGCACGCACGCACGCACACACACACACACACATGAACTAGGATTTAATCCTATAGCATTTTTTGGGTAAGGAGGATATCAAATAATCAACAAGACAAACATGTCTTCGTGCATGTTAAATGTTAAATGTTCACTTTTCTGAAATCTTAGCAAGATTCAGGGGCACATGTTCCCTCCTAGAACCATTTTCCAGAAGTGACGAACAGATCCTCTGCTCCAATAACTAGCAGAGCAGGAAAAAAAAACGGTTGCACCTAACTGTAAATTCATCAGGATTGTTCGTATTACACTCTTTGTACAGCTCTTCGTGTCTCTCAATAGCACTTTCTTGGACACACAGACACACACTGGAAAAAAAAGCATCTGGGGCCTTGTTACAGACGGCATTGTATCAGTTTTCACACCGATTATTTTACATGAGAAACCAAAAACTGAAAGAAAAAAAGATGAGAGAGAGAGAGAGAGAGAGAGAGGGGGGGGGGGGGTGCAAGCAACAGACGCAGAATGAGAGATGGAAAAGAGGGGGGCATAAAAGGAGAAATGATAACAAAAATATATTTTTCGATGTACTAATAATGCTTCTTTATGAGGGTAACTGATTATTCATACTGTATGAGATATGAGTTGTTCTCTTTTTTTTCAAGCATAATAAATGTACATAGCAATATCTCTTGTAATATGCACATTTTCGTTTGCAAGTAATTGTTTTTAGTTCAATAGAGTTCACGTTCTGAAATTGTCTGTGCTTCAGTATGTATTTTTCTCTGAAAGGCATATAAGCATTGCATCTTAATAGAAAGTGGAGTTCGGACTCAAGTTGGTTACAAAAAGGACATGCTTTGATATTTTTTTGTATCTGCTATTTACATTCAGGTCGTTTAACCCAAGACGAAATTTGGTGAAACACATTTTAAATTTGTTAACCGTTAAATAGGTCAGATACGGTTCTGGTTGTAAAAGAGACTTAAATGAACAATAGGTGTTGAAGCGATCACTTGAATTTAATTTGCTAACCCCAGTCTTGCTGAAAACAGTCTACCATCCTTTGCCTAAAAATCTTCTTAAACATATTAACATTTCCGACCCCACCCTCTAACCACACTTCAGAAAATCCATATCTATCAAGACAACGTTTTATATCATATGCCCAATTACTTTTTATCATTCTGTCGTCAGTGTTGTTCATAAGGCTGTTAATCAAGGAAAGATATGCTTGCTTGGGTATTCTATTCAGTAGAGAGAGAGAGAGAGAGAGGGAGAGAGAGAGAGAGGGACAGACAGAGAGACAGAGCAGACAGAGAGACAGAGAGAGAAGAGAGAGAGAGAGGCAGGACAGACAGGACAGACAGAGAGACAGAGAGAGAGAGAGAGGAGAGAGAGAGAGAGGAGACAGAGAGCGAGGCAGGAGAGAGGACAGACAGACAGAGACATACAGACAGATAGCCAGACAGCGAGACAGAGAGAGAGAGAGAGAGAGAGAGAGAGAGAGAGAGAGAGAGAGAGAGAGAGAGAGAGACGCACGTTCCAGCCTCGTGACTTTTTGCGAGTCTGTGTCTAGTCTTGCTGGGTTTGTAAGGATGAGCTGTGATGAAGCGTGAAGCACGACCGTGGGCCACACACCTCCAGTTCATGGGCTTTGGACGGCATGTCAGGACACTCCTCAGTGTTCTTCCACTTCATCCGCCACTCATCGCCTCCCACGACTGCATTCCCGCTGAAGGGCAGCTCTAAGTGTCTGTTGTCACAACGCTTTCTGTCATCCTGTCCAAATCGACAATTAGCGGGGAGGGCCTCTGGCGTCTCTTATAAACCGTCACTGTCTGCTGCACAATGAACAGGGACGAAATCGAGAGCACACACACACACACACACACACACACACACACACGCGCGCGCATTCAGATCTGTATGTAAAGGTTTATTGCATAGTTCACTGAGTATTTATTTGTAAAATTGTTAATTTATTGATTTGGGTAATTCAATTGTCCATTGTTACAAGTTTATCTATTCGTTTATATAATTAGGATCCAGGTGGGGTACATGACAATTCGTAGGGCAAAACGGAGACATTTTTAATAACTTTTTTTTGTAAACCTTGTTACAGACACATCCACTTATTCTAATTCACCCACACACTCACTATTGTCTGAATCACTTTCAGTGGAAGGACATTAAATGAAGAACACACACACACACACACACACACACACACACACACACACACACACACACACACACACACACACACACACACACGCATACACACACACAACTAAAAAAAAGTAATAAACACAAAGAACAGACTACATTAAAATAATGGAGCTTAACCTGATAAAATGTCATAATATTGACCCTGCTTGTATTTAAACCAACACGAAGAAGTAAGATCGATAACTAGATACATATGATGATAATGAATGAATGAATGAATACATGAATAAGTATATGAACAAAAAGTATTAATGATCATAATCTTCTGGTGAAATGACCTGCACTAAAACTGTTGGTATTTTTAAGGCGCGCGCGCGCGCATGCGTGCGTGTGTCTGTGTGTATGTGTGTGCATGTGTGTGTGTGCGTGCGTGCGTGTGCGTGCGTGCGTGCGTGCGTGCGTGTGCGTGTGGGTGTGTGTGTGTGTGTGTGTGTGTGTGTGTGTGTGTGTGTGTGTGGTGTGTGTGTGTGTGTGTGTGTATGAAAGGTTTGTTTCACCATAACATTTGTAAACTTCTGTGTGCGTTAGCTAAACTTGAATATCAGTACACGGATTATGTAACATTTATCCTTATTCATATTTTCTATTATTTTTTACTTAATATCATTTTACCACCACTCTCTTTATTTCGTATGTGCCTGTCACTGATATGTATTCATTGTTTTCTTTTTGATATACATTCTTTACTTGTACATATTTACTATTTACATCGGATCAAAGACATGTGCCATTTTTTTCATCTCAAATTCATGTACTCAGAATCAAACAGTTAGTTAATCTAAACTCATTCCATTTTCTTTCCAAAACTGATGCATCCAGTAAAGTGGCCTAATACATTCGGATCGTTCATTTCTAATTAAACAAACAAAACCATACACTCCACCACATTTTCGCCCCCTCCAATATCACTGTCATAATCAAGATAATCAATTCTTTGAATGTGCTGAAACGGACAGTATATTACAGACTTTTGTTTGTTATAGTTTTCAAGCACCACTCCAAGAACAAACTTTGCATATCTTTTGACTTCTGCATTTGAAAATTCTGCTTAAGAGTTTTACATCTTTTATTATCATAATCAGTTTTAATTTCTACAGTTTTCTTTTTCTTTAAAGTCGCAAGATATGTTCCGTAAGTGCATTTCGATGATGAAAACAGGCATCGCTTTTAGGAAAAAACACCGCCCGTATATCTGCCATCTTCCAAGCTTTTTATATGCTCTTGTAATTTGACCTTCAGTCCAGCATTAACTTCGAGTCCTACTGCAGCCCAAGCCTCATCTTCTTCTTTCTCTGTGTCTGTCTGTCTGTCTGTCTGTCTGTCTGTCTCTCTCTCTCTCTCTCTCTCTCTCTCTCTCTCTCTCTCTCTCTCTCTCTCGGTCTCTCTCTCGGTCTCTCTCTCTCTACGTTTATCTCTCTGTCTTTATCTGTCTGTCTCTCTCTGTCTCTCTCTCTCTCTCTCTCTGTTTCTATCTCTGTCTCTCTGTCCCTCTGTCTGTCTATCTTTCTGTCTGTCTGTCTGTCTATGTCTCTCTCTTTGTCTCTCTCATAATAGATAAGGGAACAGGAAAGAAAGGAGGGAAAAAAAATTAAAGAAAAAAGAACATGTGACTGAATAGGAGAAAGAAAGAAAGAAGATCGATAGAAGAAAAGAAAAAAACAGAAAAAAAATCGACTCACCAGTCCCCGAAAACCGTTTACGATGCTTCCACAAAATGCACAGACAACAAACGGGAGAGAAAAGAAAAAAATACGACACAAACATGCTTTGGAGACTGCTGTGAGGCAACAGAACAGAAAAATTAAACCCAACAAAACAGTTACAAAAACAAAAATGACGAACATTTTTGTTTTAAACCAACCCGTTTTAGCACGGACGCAACAGAAATAGCAGCAGGTAAACAGCCAAACAAAGACACAAACACTTTGAGAAAAAGAAGATAATTATGAAAACACTAACGATGAAACGGACAGCTTTCTTTTCATTTGGGAGACTCAAAGAAAGAACTCAAAAAGACCGCAGCATGATTGATAACTACCCAAAACACAACAAGCACATCAAACGGAGTGGAAATTAACGCTAGTCAATACTGACCTGACAGGCCTTCAAGCATTGCAGATAGAGTGCGTGCTTTAAAGAATACAGAAACAATAGTTTACAGATGGCTGTGAACTAAAGAATCCTCTGTTGATTAATAGGCCTGCAGCCCTGTGGGGGTATTGTGTTGTGTGTTGTGTATAGTCTGTAAAGAACACATATCTATGACAAGCCCCTTGAAAATCATACTTAAATCGGATCAGGCAAAACTGCTCTATAGGCAACAGGTAACAAAGAGTGGCGGGTGTAAACTGGGCATAAAATTGAGTTTTCTTCACCAATCTGTGACAAAACTATTCAGGGTTTGAAACTTTTCACTGCTTTTGCTTATTGGATCGA
>JADBJO010004320.1:82500-90000 GCA_016801955.1 Conus betulinus | reverse complement strand
GAGAGCGTCCAAGCCCTGACCTCCGGCTAATGTGTACCCACTCTCACTGGGTCATGGATGAGGTCTGTTGAAGACTGAAACACAACTGTCACTCTCATGTCCAGGAGGAGGCCATAGTGAAGAATCTCTGAGACAGGAAGAGAGAGATGTCTGGACTAAAGAGAACCAAGACACTCATTGAAATTCCTCTTTTTTCGTCTATCAGTGATGATTGCCTTTAATGGAGGATGGGGAGACTCCTCTGTTACGATGCTTTCTGTCGTAATATCAGAGTACTACAGTAGCAGAAGCTACCTGCTACTATTATTTTAAACCACCCACCTTCTGTTGAAAAAAGAAAGATAGAAAAAAGAAAGAAAAAAAAGACCATCCACATTAGCAACGAACAAACTAAAATAAAGACGGCGTGAAAATATTGGATCTTTTCTTCACACAATATTCCACCTTGCTGGTTCCAGCCCGGCATAAATTCAAATGGCTACAAAATATTGTCACAGCGTTTTTCAAACAACAATCTTTCAGACGGCTTCGTTTCGTTGAAACATGTATCTATCTTAAGGGAGACTTGTGCTGTATAAGCCCCCTATCTTCCAACTCAAAACAACTTTGAAACTCTGACCCACCGTCCAGCATTAACTTCCATGTCCTTGGAACTCAAGCCTTATCAACCCCTGCCCTCACTTCTCATCTCTCTGTCTTTGTCTCTGTCTGTCTGTCTGTCTGTCTGTCTCCCTCCCTCCCTCCCTCCCTCTCCTCTCTCTCTCTCTCTCTCTCTCTCTCTCTCTCTCTCTCTCTCTCGTAAGAAAATCATCCTGTAACACACACACACACACTAAGCGTTGTAGTTAAACAAAGAGAGGAGCAAATGAATCTCACTAAAGACAGGCATTTAGTAATGAAAAACATCAACACAAAGAACGGAAGGAAGGGAGAAAGAACAACAACCGAAAGAAAAATACAAATGAAAGGAAGAAAGAAATTAAAAAAAAAAAAAAAGAAGCAAAGGAAAAAGAAATGGAAGAAAAAAATCATGATAATGCACTCATCAGTTCCAACAGATTTTACAGTGCTGTCAGAAAATACATTGAGGGCGAAATGAAACAAAAAAGAGGGAAAAGGGGTAACTGACAGATACGTTTTTGAGGCTGTAACAGACAGCAAAACAAAGTAAACCCAACAAATAATAAAGTTCAAGAATGAGGATAAAAGAAATACACGGTTTTTCCTTTAGTCAGCTAGCCACACAGTTTTGACAGGGCCAGAAATGAAATGTGAACAAAGTTATTAGTCAAACAAAGAAATACGCAAGAAAAAAGAAAAAGCAAAGAAAATTGTCACAACAAAACAAAGCCACTGTTCTTTCCTTCCACGTGACCCAGAAGGAAATAAAGGCTTGAAGCCGACTGCAAACGTCACTGTAAACAAACCAAATGCAAAACTAAAAGTTAAAAATAACGCTTGTTGAATGCAAAATGTAAACCAGACTAGTAACTATTGGATGAATGTGGCTTCGTCAATGGTCATAAGTAGCATATATATATATATATATATATATATATATATATATATATATATATATATATATATATATATATATATATTATATACATATATATATATATATATATATATATATATATATATATATAAAGAATATTACTAAAACGCCTATAAAATTTTTAAAGTGCTCAACCCCTTGGCAAAGGAGCAACATCTGCTAAAATAGTATGGTAAAAGGAAGTTTTAAAATCCCTAAATTTTAAAACTTCCTTTTACCATACTATTTTAGCAGTATATATATATATATATATATATATATATATATATATATATATATATATATATATACAGACAGAGAGAGAGAGAGAGAGAGAGAGAGAGAGAGAGAGAGAGAGAGAGAGAGAGAGAGAGAGAGAGAGAGATAATACTGAACGAAATATTACCATACAGAAGGCTGTACGCCGAAAAAACGGTCAATTAACGGGTAGGCCTACCGTCGATTTGGAAGTATTGTTTCATGTCCGTTCTTTGTGGCAACTGATGAATTTTGACCAAAAAAAAATGTGCTAGTTTGTTTTGTACGGTGCATTCAACAAGCATGACTCTGCACGCTATGTTTGTGTGTTTATTTGTGTTGGAGGTTCAAGCAATCTACGTCGTTTATTTTCGCCTACTGAGGGTGCTCTTCAAAAAATACATAAGATAGAATACGGTAAAATGAAAGGGATAGAATGAGTTCAAGTAAAAGACTTAAAGAAAGAAAGTTTCAGTTTCGGGGAAGGTAAATCAAATAAAAGAAACACACACACACACACACACACACACACACACACACACACACACACACACACACACACACACACACACACACACACACCGTAACAGAAGGAGATAATGTTTATGTGTAGCTTCGTCTAAGACCTTCATGGAAGGGGAAAAGTAAGTTTAAAAAATATATATATATATGTAATTAAAACAAACAGATTCAGTTTAGTGTTATTCCAAAAATGTCAAAGAAAAGAACGCTGCACTTCTAATTTTCATCTGCAGTTTTCAGCAACAACAAAAAACTAAAAAAAAAGGAAGAAGTAAAAAAAAAGAAAGTAAGTAGATTTCATTTTAATGCAGATGCTATCAATTGATGAAAATATCACCTTTAGCTCCCATAGGGATTAAGAAAGATTAAAGGGAGGATGGAAAGAAGAAAGAAATAGAATGAAAACACAACATAGAAAGAGACGAACAAAGAAAAAATTGAAAGAAAGAAAGAAAAAAAAAGAAAGAAGAAAAAAAAAGAAGAAAGAAAAAAAAAGAAAGAAAACTACAGCTTCAGTATTTCCCTGGAGGGAACATAACAAAAGAAAAGAAAATTACAATGGTAACTTCCAATAGATGTTGCACAGAAGAAGAAACAGAAAAGATGAAACGAAAGAAAGAAAGAACAGAAAAAGTAGAAACAGGACAAAAGAAAGACTAAAAGAAAGACAGAAAGAGGATTAAAAAAAAAAAAAACAAAGAAAGACAGACAGCTTCAGTTGCCTCTAGGCTGTGTTAAATTTCTCTAGACGTTATGAAAGAAGGATGAATGGGGAGAATATAGGATAGAAATTAAAAAACAAAAAAAAAAAAAAAAAAAAAAAAGACTTTCAGCTGCCCCAAGGTTGTAAGGAAAAGAGAAGGAAGTCTGACTTTTACTTTCTCAGAAAGAATATTGAAAAGAGAAAAGATTTTTTTTTTTTAAGTTCAAATTCCTTCCATGGAGATGGCAAGGAAACACAAAACCACCTTGGGTTTCCTGAAGGGTCAGTCACGCATAGAATGAAAGAAAAGAAGCAAGAAATAAGGACAGAGAAGAGGGAATGAGTGAAGAAGAAGAAGAAGAAGAAGAAAAAAAAAAAACGAGAGTAACAAAGTTTCATTTCCAATTTTACCCCAGAGAATTTACTGATATGCATGAGGGAAAAACAAACAAAATGAACGTAAAATGAAAAAGAAAAGAAGAAAATGTACTGCCATTTTTTTCAGGAGAGGAGAACATGGAGGATGGTACGATGGATGCTTGCTTGGTGTGTGGGGGTGGGGGTGTGGGGTGGGAGGGGGATGGTAGCTGGTGAGGAGGGGGTCTGATAAGGAGGAAAAGAGCCTTAGGGGAACAGGAAGGGGTGGGGGTGGGTGGGAATACCGCGTGCAGACGAATATTTGTTGTCACACATGATCTTTGTCAAGCACAGAGCAAACTCCTTACCAGTGTCCTTTCCCTCCCTCTAAACAGTAACACGAGCACGCCGTGTGTCAGCCACCGAATCGAAGTGTTCTACATGCATCATGCATCAAGGTACAAAACAATGCGCTAGTCTGAGAGAAACAGTTACTGTATGTTATTGTTTTTTGTTTGTTTTGTTTGTTTGTTTGTTTTAGTTTTGTCGTGTTTTGTTTTGTATGTTTAGTAGTGGTTCTACTCTCTTCTGGTGTTAACTATTATCTTTCTTTTTCACAAACTGCTTTTTTACATTTTTGTGTGTGTGTGTGTCTTGGTTTAAGTCATGTGACTATAAGAGTTACTTGACCAGGTCTCTCTCTCTCTCTCTCTCTCTCTCTCTCTCTCTCTCTCTCTCTCTCTCTCTGTGTGTGTGTGTGTGTGTGTGTGTGTGTGTGTGTGTGTGTTGTGTGTGTGTGTGTGTGTGTGTGTGTGTGTGTGCGTGTGCGTGTGAGTGTGCTGTAGTCTATACGTGCTTGTAAACTGCGTTCTTAATTTCTTTTTTATTTTATTAAAAAAATACATTCCAACATAAATGGCATTAATGTAGTACACAAACATGATATAGGATAAAGTTTTTAAAAAAAGCGCATGACATAAATTATTGCAGCTCCATTGATCATGGCATTCGGAGAAAGTACATTATACAGACAAACTTTGTTTCCCATTGTTTCATGGAGGCTCCAAGCTCGTGGACGACATTAAACATATAAGTATATATAGCCTGTAAACTACTACATAAAGCATATAGATCATCGATTTCAGAGTGTTACAACCAATGGTAATGGTCATCAATCTGAACCTATCAAGCTTACACATGGTGCACCACATACATGTGTGCACTCTCTCTCTCTCTCCCTCTCTCTCTCTCTCCTCTCTCTCTCTCTCTCTCTCTCTCTCTCTCTCTCTCTCTCCTCTCTCTCTCTCTCTCTCTCTCTCTCTTTGTTTGTGAATTTCTGTTTAGCCTCAGGGCTGAGTGTAAAAAAGCACGCTTGTATGCTTATCTCATATCCCTGAATAAACAAAATTTCGTTTCGGTCGTTCGTTTCGTCGTTCGTTCGTCTCTCTCTCTCTCTCCTCTCTCTCTCTCTCCTCTCTCTCTCTCCTCTCTCTCTCTCTCTCTCTCTCTCTCTCTCTCCAGTAGACAGCTGAACTAAATACATAGCACATCAAAAGCGCTGTGGTTCCATAAGTAGAAGAGCAAGTGAGTTTTACTGAAAACACGCTTTCAATCATTAAAAGAAATAAGGGAAGGAACATAGTAAGGACTAAAACAAGATATATATTCAACAAGAAAAGAGAAAAGTAAGAGAGAGAGAGAGAGAGAAAACAGGAAAAGGGAAAGAAATAAGAAAAAAAAAGTAATTGGTTCCCCAGACACAAGTTGTTCGGTGATGTCAGAAAATACAGAGAGAGAGAGAGAGAGAGAGAGAGAGAGAGAGAGAGAGAGAGAGAGAGAGAGAGAGAGAGAGAGAGAGAGAGAGGAGAGAGAGCGTTTCGTAGGCTGTTACACAACAGCAAATGAAATCAAACCAGCAAGAGAAATGATCGAAGGAATAAACTTTCTCTCAGTCATCTGGTAACAGAATTTTAACAGGGTTGCAACGAAGGTAAATAGACAAACAGTCGAGAGAAAGAAAAATCAAAGAATAGTATAATAAGGAGAAAATGTCAGTGTGCTTTCCTTCCAGGAGACTCTATAGGGGAAAAAAAATAGGCCTGGAACATACAACGTAACTGAAAATGATTCAAAATACAAATAAACAAAGCGCAAAGTACCGCTTATTGGTACCGGTATTGGCATCCGTCTGTCTCGAGAGACAATGGTGCTGCGGCGCCCTGGATCAGACAGAGGTGGAGTGGCAGCGCCTGCTGTGGCTGAAGAGCCCGATCCTCCAGCGGCAGAGTTTGCTGCAGTTGCTGCAGGTGACGTCTTGGTCATCAGTGTCTGTAGGTGTCGACGCAATGTTCTGCCGTCTGCGGCGCCTCCGGTCTTCCCACCGGGCCTCTCTCCTCTGCTCTGCTTGCTTAATGCCAGCCTTGACGGTGGCCGCCAGCTGACCCGGTCTGCTTTCTCCAAGCATGCTGGTTACCGCTCATCTAATACAGAAAACAAGCATGCAAAGACACAAACAGTAAAACAGCAAAACTTAGCCCCAGTCATGTGACTTTTTGAAAAACGTATGTTTCCTCCGGAGGTCACGTTACACAAAGGGTATACAAAACTACACATCAAACAATACCGTAGACATGGTAGTAAGCAGATGGATGTCTGGTTGACGGATTTATCTACAGTCCTCTGGGTAGCACTGTCTTGTGTCTGCTTCGTTCGTAGCGTTGAAGAAGACGTAATTGATGTAAATATATACTGGACTGCTGAGTATTGTGTATTAACTGATCGTTATTTTGCACTTTTGCATTTGGTGTGTTTATTTGTGTTTTGACCTTCAAGAAACTGGACAATTGCCCTTTTATCTTTCCATTAGAAACTCTTTAAAAAAAAAAAAAAAAAGGGGGAAGCTGGAGAACAGATAAAGAGAGAAAGAAGGAAAATAACAAAATTTGAGGTCTAAGCAGGATATGTTGAGCACACATATAACACACACACACACACACACACACACACACACACACACACACACACACACACACACACACGTACACACACACACACACACACACACACACACACACACACACACACACACACACACACACACACACTGTAAGGGCATTTAACTTTATTTTCATTTTTTAAAAAGAAAGTGGAATTAGTTCCGCCAGACAATACAGACAAACAGATCTGTTTGTCAATCTGTTTGTCTGTGTTGTCTAGCGGAATTTATACCCCCCCCCCCCACCACCACCTTTAATATTATTCATTTTCCGCCCTCAGTTACCTCCTTTTGAAACTAAATTTCAGGTTTATCTTCTCCCATGAGTTCCATGAAAAGACCGAAACAAAATGGGGGAAAAAATGAAGGAAAAAAAAAATGACAACAAATACGAAAAAGAAAACAATAAAGGAAACGACAAAGAAAGATTCAGTGTCAGTTCCCTCCTTGGGATGTTCAAAATGTTTCGCCCCTAATTTTCTTCTTGAATTGTTGAAAAAAAAGGGATGGGGTGAGGTGTGGAGGGGGTGGGGGGATGGGGGGTGGGAGTAACAATGGAGAGAAAAAAAACATAACGAAGAGAGAGAGTATGTTAGTTAGCATGGTTTATTTCCATCCAAACGCCGTTGATAGGTGAAACGATTTCATGATTTCTTATTGTTTAGGGAGAGAAAAAAAAAGAAATTTAGAAAGAAAGAAAGAAAGAGAAGGGGAGAGAAAAGAAGAAAGAATGAAAAAGAAGAGATATTTTGTAAAATTTTTTGTCCAGGTGCATGTAACTGAAAAGAAAAGAAAGTTCCACTGGTGGGGTGTCACAAAAGAGAACAGAGAGAAAGAATAGAAAAAAAAAAGAAAAAAGAAAGAAAGCATGGGAGAAAGAAAATATGAGAGAGAGAGAGAGAGAGAGAGAGAGAGAGAGAGAGAGGAGAGAGAGAGAGAGAGAGAGAGAGACGGTTGCAATGGCCTCTTGTCCGTGTAAAGGAATAGAATCGTGGACAGCTAGTTTCCTTAAGAACCGCAAAAAAAAGGATGGGTTTAAAGAAGTAAAGACAGAACAAAAGAGACAACAAAAGAGAAGAGATTTCAGTTGCCCCAAGGGTGGACGCAAAAGAGACAAAGCCTGACTCT
>JADBJO010004320.1:42500-62500 GCA_016801955.1 Conus betulinus | reverse complement strand
GGGGGGGGGGGGGGGGCTGGGCTGGGGCCTATCGGGGGGGCTCTAGGGGGGCTGGGGGGGGGGGGGGGGGGGGGGGCTGGGGCTGGGGCTGGGGCTGGGCCTTATGGGGGGCTGGGGGGCGGGCTTGGGGCTGGGGCCTGGGGGGGCTGGGGGGCTGGGGGGGGGGGGGGGGGGGGGGTGGGGGGGGGGGGGGGGGGGCTATGGGGGGTCTGGGCTGGGGGGGGGGGGGGGCGGGGGGCTGGGGGGTTGGGGCTATGGGGGCTGGGGGGCCGGGGGGCTGGGGGGCTATAGATCCTTGGGGGCTTGGCTAGGGGGGGGGGGCGTAGGGGGGGCGGGGGGGGGGGCTGGGGGGGGGGGGGGGAGGGGGGGGGCTTGGGTGGGGCTCGGGGGGGGGGGCTGGGGGGGGGGGGGGGGGGCGGGGGGGGGGGCTCTCGTGTCTCTCGTATCTGTAAACTGTCTCTGCTGTGTTGCCTGTCAGTCAGTCAGGTCTCTCACCACACACTTCAAACAGCGCGAGAGAGAGAAGAGGGAGTGAGACGAGAGACGTGGGTGAGAGAGAGAGAGCGAGAGGGTGAGCGAGAGCGCGGAGGAGAGACAGATAGAGAGAGATAGAAGAGAGACAGAGAGAGACAGAGACAGAGACAGAACAGACAGACAGACACACAGACACACAGGACAGACACACAGGCAGGGACAGCACACACCACACACACCCACCAGCACACAGAGAGAGAGAGAGGAGAGTGAGAGAGCCGGATGGAGAGAGATGGGGGAGAAGAGAGGAAGGAGACGAGGAGCGACCAGAGAGAGGAGAGGGGGAGAGGGGAACAGAGACAGAGAGGAGAGCAGACGAGGAGGACGAGAGGGTGGATGAGTCGAGAGAGAGAGAGAGACAGAGGAGGGGAGAGGCGGGGAAGGAGGACAGACATGGGTGAGGAGAGAGAGAGAATAGAGAGAGGAGGAGAGGGAGACGAGGAGAGAGACAGGAGGGGAGAGGGGAGGAAGAGAGAGTGGAGGAGACCGGAGAGAGGAGGGGCGGGGAGAGGACGGGGGAGGGGAGGAGAGAAGAGAGAAGACAGAGAGGAGAGAGCGAGGGGACAGACAAGGAACAGAACCACAAGCCAGACCGACAAGAACAGACAGGGACGACAGCGATCAGACAGGCACAGAGAGGAGTAGCGAGAGAGAGAGAGAGAGAGGAGGAGAGGGAGAGGAGGAGAGTGAGAGAGAGATGGAGAAGGGAGTCGACGATACGAGTTAAGGGATCGGGAAGGAGAGCGAGAGAGTTGAGAGGAGAGAGAGAGAGACATTAAACGGAGGGGGGGCAGTTGAGAATTGCCCAGACATCACACGAGCCAACAAATCACATGACATTGCCAGAGCTTCTGGCCCGGAAGCGCTACGATCGTCTTTTTGTGTGGACAGCTTAGAAATCCATATCCTGCCCGGCCACTCACCCGCCGCCCCCCTTTTGTACCCCCCACCCAAAACTTAGAATTCCTTCTCCACCTCATTCCTTCTACCAGTACCTGCCCCACTGGGTGTCATGCAATCCATTGCTTGTATTGCATTTTTTTTGTACTCCCAGTTCTTATAGTACAGGGAGTACTTTACAATGCGAGCAAAGAAATGCTGTCTGTCTGTGTGTCTGTCTATGTGTTTGTCCGTGGCCAAAAGCATTCCACTCGCTCCAGACAAAACTTCTGAGCCGATCTTTCGAAAAATTTGTAGGTATGTTCATTATGGGTCCCGGATGATGCCCGATGTTTTAATTTACCAGAATAACCGTTAAAACGGCTATAAATGATAATTGGGGGGGGGAGGGGGGGGGGGGGGGGGGGGGGGGGGGGGGGGGTTGGAGGAAAGGAAATATCCACCGCTCTGTCGAGTTTGTTTTTTTTTTTTTTTCCCCCTAACTGGAGATTGTCTCCCTCTTGGCACTGTACTGGGGGTACGTTTTTTTTGCTTTACATCTTGCTTTTTATCTTCCTCGGATTTTTTTTAGCTCATCCTCTGTGCCACTTCAGTGGCGCTACCCCCAAGCTGCTCCTTGCAGCCTCCCGTCCACAGCTGCAAACAGGCTCGTCCAGTCGCAGACCCGGCACAGCCAGTCCACAGGGAGCAGTCTATGTCCATTCGTTATTAGGCAACTCACCAGAGTAGACACTGCACTGTTTCTCAGTCATTTCGTTAGTGTTTAGTAGTTCCTTGTCTGATTCAAAATATGCAAGGTACCACCAATAAATCAAGCTTCCAAGCCAACTTTAGTAATTGTTTGGTTGCAAAGTCAACGTGGGTGAGCATCCCCTTACCGAGAGCGCCATTACATCCGTCCAGTGACAGTCCCCAGGAAGTTTCCAGCACCGACGAGTTCAACACGAACTCACCAAGGGCACATGATATATGGAAGGAAGCCGAAACCAAGGTCACCACGACAGCAGGGCACAAATATGGAAGGAAGCCGAAACCGAGGTCACCACGACAGCAGGGCACAAAGGACCACAGAACTGGAGACGTCTTATGTTAATTGATAAGGATGAGGATGATGAAGATGGTGCTATGGATTTCCATTCCAGTCTGAGATTATATGATCACAGCAGATCATAGGAGAGATTTCAGATCTCTTATATTTTCATGCATTTGTCTATTTATCTATCTACACACACACACACACACACACACACACACACACACACACACACACACACACACATATATATATATATATATATATATATATATATATATACATCTGTCCATCCATTTATCTATCTATCTGTCTGTCTGTCTGTATGCCAGTCCGTCTGTCTGTCTGTCTGTCTGTCTGTGTGCCGACACACAAAACAAAACGCTACAACCAGATTTGATTATATGTGTAATATTCTAATCGTAAATATTTCATCAAAACGAACTCCAAGTGTTTCATAAACGTGTCAACAGTAAAGCGCAATGATCAAAAAAGGAAACTGTAGCATCAGTCATCGGACTTGAGTATCAGCCAAGGAATGATCGTTCTTGTCAGTAACTGGTGTCGCCACTTTGTGCGCTCATAACACCTCTTGAGCACGGAGTGATTCGTGCGGCTCAAGAATGAGATATGGGTGTTGTTTTCACTTCTTCTGGCCCATTACAGTAAGCTGAGCAGCTATAGATCGATCCTCATCTCACACGCTCACTGGACGGGACTGTAAAGTTGCCAGGGCAAAGTCTGGATATTAGTTTGCTGCAAGAAATCCTGAAGGACTCGGGAAATGCATGGTGACGTTGTCATGCTATAAGACATGGTATGGGTTGTTGGCAAAAAAGGTCAGAATCTGGAGACGTAGGACCTGCTATATATAGGCTTGAGCAGAGATGCTTCGTCCTGACCTGCAACCTGATTCTCAAGCATGACAAGGTCAAGCTTCAGGTAGAGATGGATGGCACCCTACACGATGAGGCTGGGTTCTTCCCAAGAGTCCATTCCCAAGACGTAAGTGATGCTGCCCCGCCTCCATACACACTGCCTGCCATTGGCAATGCTGTTGCAGAACTTGCGTTCCATTATGAAGAAAAAGTGTTCTCCACTGCTGATGGCTCCAGTTCAGTCTCTGCTGGGCTCTCCTGCATCATGGACAGGAGACAGTGTTGACCCCTTGCTGGCTTCCTGCGTGGCAGGTTCAAGTCACCAGCTTGCGTTTGCACAGTGTCCCCGCTGAAGAGTCTACAGTGAGACCAAAATGCCTCGCAGATTGTTTCCCTGGCACATTGCAAGGGTCCTTGTAGATGAAGCAGGACAATTTGCCTGCTTTGGAGGTCATAAGTCATACTGGGACATCTAGGTCTGGGACGTTCTGAAATGCTCTCTGTTGCTGTCAAACCGTCTTGAAAGTGCCGACACTCGAGATCAGGAGGCAGTTGAATCAATTTGCCGTCTCGCTTTCTGAGCAACAAGCTTCAAGTCTCTCTCTCTCTCTCTCTCTCTCTCTCTGTAGCAACGTAAAGATAACGCTTTTCAGAGGGCAAAGTCCTGGTCACAAATTGCCCGACACTAAATTTTTTGTGTATCACGTGCAAGCGGTTTGCACTTCAATACGAATTGACCTCGTTAAGTTCTTAGTCGTTTTATCTCACGGAATTCGAGTTCAGAGTATCTTTGCGCGCGCGCGCGCACACACACACACACACACTCGCATACACCCGCACTCACACTTTCCTTGGGATGGGTAGGTGGGAAGCGATGAGAAGATGGTGGTGGCAGGAAGAACTAATTCTAACAGCTACAGAAGAAATGGGTCTCAAGTGCAGACGTGAAACATTGCAGAACCTGCAGCTACCGGACAGAAAAGCAGGGAAAGCTTGTAAGTTCCAAACAACGGGGCTGACATAAGTAAAAAAAAAAAAAAAAAAAAGGTGCGAGACCCTGCAGATGTTTTTTCAGTCTGTGTAGCCGGCAAAATATACGGATATCACCGTAGGAGCAGAGTGCATGATTTACCTTTGCATCAAAAGCAAAGGCGAATGGCGCCCAACTTGATGTCTCTGTGTTCCTTCAACACGCGCACATGGAGGAGGAGCGACGGAGATGACGATGAATCTATGGTACCCTGATAAAAGTGACAGCGATGAATCATTGCACATTGTGCCGATAGAGAACTAAATTAATAAACAGAAAAAAGTACAAGAAGACATACAGAACACAATGCAAGGTGACGTTTATTTCAGGTAGACTGCCAAACAAACGAGTGAGCTCTTCAACAACAACAAAAAAACTTTCCTGACGCTACACACAACAGGCATATAACACCCACACAGAAATGTACAATATAATGCTCACTGACATTAATGTCTTTACTGTTGCTATGACACGATGAAGTGTATGCCTTAATGGATCGTTAGTTTTGTGTGCGCTTATTATTCCTTGTTAATGGTTTGTAAATCCATGGAATTTGTCACAACTGAGGTAGTGCGATACTCGCTTTAAGGAGGAAGAAGGCGCATAAAGAGGAAGAAGGCGCATAAGGAGAAAAAGGAAGCCTAAGCCATTGATTGTGTTTCTTTAGGCCTTTCCAAGTGTCGGAACTCCAACTGAACGAAAGCTAAAAATGAACAACATAATCATAATCAGAGCATAATCAGATAGTCACATCGTGGCCCTAGTCACTATCTATTCCTTAGAAATCGGCAGTCTCTGATTCCGGCGACAGCATGAACCCCGCCCAAGCCTTGCAGATGTGTGCAGAAATCTGAAGTTTTTAAGTTTTCTCTTTCTTTCTTTCTGCTGGTTCTGCTGCTGCTGCTGCTGCTGCTGCTGCTGCAGGTGCTGCTACTCCTCTTCCTCCTCCTTTAATTTTCGCCTTTTCTTTTGATAATCATAGACTTCTTCATCATTATTACATTCTTCTTCATTATCATCATCTTCTTCTCCACCTCGTCTTTACATGACTTTCCTTTTTTTTCTCTTCTTAATCGTCGGCGTCGTCGTTGTCGTCGTCATCATCATCACTTTCATCATTATCATTAACATTCTTCATTCTCCTTCTCCTCCCCCCCCCTCCTTCTTCTTCTCCTCCTCTCACTTTCTCTCTCTTTCCTGCTTCTCCTCCTCTTGGCCCTCTTCGTTCTCCTTCTCGTCAACGTTTTCCATCTTCCAGGAAGGTATTAGAGCCCTGACATCAACGACAGTCATAAAGAATGCATCGTGTGGCTGCCTCGGGGTATTCCGCAGGGACCCTCCGCCCAATACTCTCTCATCCACCCAACCTCCACGCCCCGTCCCGCGCCCCCCCCCCCCCCCCCCCCCCCCCCCCCCCCCCCCCCCCCCCCCCCCCCCCCCCCCCCCCCCCCCCCCCCCCCCCCCCCCCCCCTCTACCCACGCAGCATCTACAACACCCTTCCTCCCGCCCCTTCTCCATTCTCTCCCAGTCCTACTGTGCGTGGTATTTATCTGAAATGTTAAATTGATGTCCCCAGTCGTGCAATTTCCGTTTCCTAGTAATGTCAACTGCATTTCTTTTCTTTGATGTTGACAACTCTCTTGACGGGTGGAAACACGTTGCCCAATACGTCTTCTCATAAAAAGAACGTTAGATCTTTTAGATTAATATTGCTCTCTCTCTCTCTCTCTCTCTCTACTCTCTCTCTCTCTCTCTCTCTCTCTCTCTCTCTCTCTCTCTCGCACACACACACACACACACACACACATACACATATACCTAAGCCTGTAAAAAATATTTGTGGGTATTAGAGTATAACGTGCGTGTTTGTGGAAATGCTTCCGCTTCGGAAGTTTGAAGCCATTCCACATTCACCACCTGTTCGTATGTATGTATGTATGTATGTCTGTATGCATGCATGTATGTAAGTATATATATATATATATATATATATATATACATATATATATATATATATATATATATATATATATATATATATATATATATAGACACTCTTTCAAATGACAAGACCAAACAAGCAAGTTGTCATCTCACGACGTTTCGGCACTTGGCCCTTCCTCAGGTCACGCTTTATTACTGTGCTGACTCACGAACAATGCTTCCCCCCCCCCCCCCCCCCCCCACCACTCCTCAAGAACAAAGCTCACATGCCTGTCAAGATTCAAAGGGTTTAGAACGATGTTCACAAAGTTTTCTCTAGTTGAATCGCCACATTCTCTCACATGTTCTAACCCAACTCACCAACATTCCCCAGCTACCAGCCCATCCCCCATCCCCACTCTCTCTCTCCATCATCCCTCCCCTCCTCTCCCCTCCCTCTCTCTACAGCAAAGTGTAATTACATAATATAAGTACATCTATTACACACACACACACACACACACACACACACACACATGTATACAAAATGATTCACATGAAAAAGCCTAGATGAAACAAGCATACATAAAGGCATATTCGTTAAGCAACCTCTCCCTCATATCCATCTTTAGCACTACCCTCCCCCCACATACTCCCTTTACTCCACCCCCTCCCTTTTTTTTTCCCCACCCCCTCCACGAATGATACACACACATACACACACACACACACACACACACACACACACACACACACACACACACACACACACACACACACACACACACATATATATATATATATATATATATATATAACCGTATACATGTGTGTGTGTGTGCGCGCGCGCGCGCGCGCGCGTGTGTGTGTGTGTGTGTGTGTGTGTTGAGAAGAAAACACTTTCAGGCACTCTTCTTATGTTATACCAGTGTCAGTGGCAGTACGTTGAAACAGCCAAGGGCAGAGAGAGGATAAAGTACAATAACAGTTTTTTCAATACGCGGGCATGCGCGCACGTGTGTTTGTTTGATGGTGTGTGTGTGTGTGTGTGTGGGGGGGGGGGGGGGGGGGGGGGGGGGGGGGGGGGCGCACGCGCGCGCGCGCGCGTGTGTATATATGTGTGTGTGTGTGTGTGTGTGTGTGTGTGTGTGTGTGTGTATGTGTGTGTGTGTGTGTGTCGACGGCACGACATCCTGACGAGGAGCTGACGGTGGAAAAGCCCGTGTCATCGGCAGTGGCAACAGGCTTGAGAAAATAGGGAACGTGCCGACAGTGTACTCGATACTTCTTGCAACGCATATTTCATCTCTGTGAAAAACGCAACCAGCAATCAAACAGTGTACCATGAGACTGACAAATAAAACACCAGATTTAATGAAATAACGACATGTTCAGCAAATAACGCAAAAAAAAAAAAAAAGAGAGAGAGAGAGAGAGAGAGAATTTGAATACGAAGACGAATACCAATATCACTACAAATACAAGTAATTGATAATTTCAAGCTTTTGAGCCCATTCACAATAAGGTGTTAAGAGTTAGGGAAAGCGGATTTGATTAAAAAAAAATAATCGGCTGGAACGAACATGACTACAAAGTAAGGTATCAGCGTTCTGTAAGACAAGGAATCTATATCAAGGAAATATGACAAAGTGACACTTAAACATCACAGTAAGGGTTATACAGTCACTGTGAGGACAGGTGCCTATCATGTCGTGTCCAGATCAGATTTCCGTTCTCACCAGCTGGGTTGTGGAGGCGGTCTTCTGTCTTAAAACTACTCCTGATACTGTCCAGTATTTTTTTTTTTTTTTTTTGCGTTATTTGCTGAACATGTCGTTATTTCATTAAATCTGGTGTTTTATTTGTCAGTCTCATGGTACACTGTTTGATTGCTGGTTGCGTTTTTCACAGAGATGAAATATGCGTTGCAAGAAGTATCGAGTACACTGTCGGCACGTTCCCTATTTTCTCAAGCCTGTTGCCACTGCCGATGACACGGGCTTTCCACCGTCAGCTCCTCGTCAGGATGTCGTGCCGTCGATTGCGTATGTGTGTCAAGTTGTGTGTTTGTAGACTGACTTTCTTTACCAAACAATTGTGCACATTCTGCCACACAACAGTCACTGTCGTTTTCGAAACTGTTCACTGCAGTCGTGTTTTCCATGCTGTAAAACAAAACTGGGAGGAGTCGGGAGAACGAGAGTGAAGAGGGGGGAGAAAGAACAGCTTGTCTTTTACTGTTGAAGTGTAGAAGTCCTGCGGGCCTCGGCTCTACTGCACTCTCTGGTCTCTGGGACGGACACTTCCTTCGATAACCAGCTGTGTCATGGTGACTGGGTTGTGAGGTTTGACGTGCTGGAGCTAGGCAAAGAACAACTACCGTTGGATTTCCCCTCACCCTTCGATTTTGAAGGAAGACGGGGCCATTTCATTCAGCAGAGTGTTGAGGACACTTTCTAACGTGGAAGAGAGACCGTTTACCGGCATACTGGACACAGTTGAGAGAGAGAGAGAGAGAGAGAGAGAGAGAGAGAGAGAGAGAGAGAGAGAGAGAGAGAGAAACATTTTCAAAGAACTCCCCAGTTTGCTCCACTCCTATCAAGGACACAGACCATTTTCAGGCCATGGTTTACCATCGCTCCTTGTCTCCCGGTACATACCGAGAGATCATTGAAAGTTTGCCAACACTCACCCTGGTGTCTGGCACTTGACAGACTCAACTGTCCTCTGTCATGTCCACTCAGACTGTACATCCCCTTCCCATGAGGATCAAAGGCGCCCAACCATTTAAGCTGACCGGGGAGTTAGGCTACAGAACCCAGTACAGCTTTTCGCCTGGCATTACGTCAAAGCGTTCCCAGACAGCACGTGCAGTCCAGACATGACAAACGTATTTATACACGCACGAATATACACAAGTGCAAGCTATTACGAGTAGGCTTATGTTTGTATCTGTAACTAAACACACACACACACACACACACACACACACACACACACGCACACACACACACGAATATTAGCGTACGCGCAGCCACTATTGCGAACACACACACACACACACACACACACACACACACACACACACACACACACACACACACACACACACACACACACACATACACACGCACGCACGCACGCATAAATGCACGTACGCACGCACGCGCACACACCGTTTTGGCACACAAGCACGCACAAACCCCATTAATACATTCACGGCGTGCGTGCATAGTCTGACCTATGAAACGTTAATCACCGAAAGCTTTTGTAAATGAACCTGCTGTGTCATCCGCATGTCAATAATTCAGGGTCCGCTAGCATAAACACAGACAATGCAGAGATGTGAACACAAGATTCATCTGAATATTTACACGCAAATCTTGTAATCCAGCGAGCAAACACGATGATCATTAAGCTGAGCAAATACACACGCTCACTCAAACCATCGAAAGTAATTATAAGCAGTTTGAGCAAACTATCATTGAAACATCAAATATCATTATCGGCACACATAGACATACACATGCACGCACGCGCGTGCGCGCGCACACACACACACACACACACACAAGATGGCAGCTACGGTCAAACACTGAAACGGAAGGCAGCACTGAATTTTTGCAAAGTTCATAAAGATGACGAGATCGAGGAGAACAAGAGACCGAACAGCCGAGTCATCAGCGCCCGAGACACTGATCTTGGACACCGACAGTCGGCGGGCGGGCGACGACTCAGTCGGAAAGCGTAAGAAAGTACAACGAGCGACGAAGACGGGTTGGTTGCTCATGGCATGGACCGCGCTACAACGCCCGGACCCAGCAGTCAACACATCGGGCCCGCGTGTGTAGAGTTAGTCTGTTTGACCTACATGAAATGGTAGCAGCGCTCTGCTCACGAATTTCAAATTTAGAAAAAATCATTCAACAGCAGAATGAGGTCGTCCGGACAAATCATGTTAGGGAGAAAAAAAAAATGGTCAATAGCGTTGGAACCCAAACAGAGTCCAACAGCATCGATAAGCCAACATATGCTGAAGTTGCTGGTTCGGGAGCATCACCACCACGTTTCCCTCAGTCCAGTAGGCCTACAATAACACTCCGGAAAAAAAATGCAATAAAAAAAAGGCACCGAAACAACAAACAAAGCCAAAGAAACTGAAAAAAGAACATCAGAAGAAAAAAATCGAATCGCAAACTGTAATGACGTCAAACGAAGCCCCACTGAAAGACGCAATAGGCCCAGACCTAGTTCTACGGAACAGAGAACGCACATCGAAACCTGACCCAGATCTCCCGAGTGTTTTTTGATCCTTCATGACTCGGTGACAAATAAAGTGAATAGCAGAAGACTGGGCCAGTCCTACGGATTCCATGCAGTGTCACACAAGGCGTCTACGATCAAGGATTTGCGACCGTCCTTCGAATCGTCTCGTCAATCTGCTGACAAAGCCTTTGACGCCGCCGTTTTAATTCACTGTGCCGTGAATGACTTGAAATCAAAATCTCCGACAGAAACCAGCAAAGAATTCATAAAGTGTATCAAAGACATTTCAAAAGAACAACCTAGAATGAAAATCATCATCAGCAAAATTGCACCATCTAAAGACTCCCAGCTCAACATCAAGGGGGACCTCTTCAACGCCTTGCTGGCATCAGAGCTGATTGAAGACAACATCTCATTCATCAGCCACACAAACCTTCACGTCAACACCTGGCACTTTCGGGACGACCTCCATCCTACTTACAGAGGGGCTAGTGTTCTCGCCAAGAACATCGGGGGAGACACATCAGGAGCCTGTTCTGGACAACACCCAAAAAAGTGGCCCGACGCTACCGTTTCCACCAACGCGGCCCCCTCCCAGTACCAGCCGTTCCTGGAAGACCCACGCTACGATCCTCTCCCCTGAGGAACACATGTTTAGTGCATTGTATGGCTGGTGATGGAAACACTTTGCAGAAATTCAGTGTTCGAAGTTCTGACTGTAGACAAATATCTATTTATTCACCACTTGTGCCAGTTAGTATTGCTGATATACTAACTCAACATCCCTGATTTGTTATTGTCAGTTTCACCATTTAACACACACACACACACACACACACACACACACACACACACACACACACACACACACACACGTATACTGACTTTTCCTGTTCAAATTACTTAAATTGTAGTTGTTTTGCTAGATTCATGTTGATGGACAAAGTTTTCAAAGGTATTCCAGTGGAACTGTCGATCCATCGCCAAAACCAGTCATGATCAGTTAACTCAACATCTTGCTGAAGAAAAATACAATGTACTAGCTAGCCTTGCAGTCACTAAATGTGCAAAAGAACAAGTTGCCAAAACTAAATAATTATTACTATCCTCCAATCATCCAAAAAGTGGATGCATCGGATAAAATCAATGTTGCCATTTACGTTCATGAAGGCGAGAAATACACTCCATGTGTCAGTCCTGTTCCACCAGACAACCCGGGTTCATATTCATGTGCGGTAAAAGTTCAAGTAAACCCTAACATAATATTAACTATTGTATCTGTTTACTTACCACAAGGACCTAACGATATTAATACTGAATGGTTACGTTCCTTGCAACCAAATAAAAATAATTTTTTGATAACTGGCGATTTCAACGCTCATTCGCCGTTTTGGGAAAAAAGACTGCCAGTCAATATCAAGCAATCGTTTTTCTTTGAGAATATAGTTGATTCATCACTTCACTTTACCTTTTCAATGACGGTAGAATAACACGCATTCCCGATAATCCAAAGCATCAACCAAGTGCAATAGACCTGACCTTAATAACTCCAGAGCTAGCACCCTTATGTGATTGGAATACTCTCGATGATACATTGAACAGCGACCACATACCTATAATAACTAAATTTGAAACCTTAAGTCCTACACCAACGGATATGACTCAGGAAAAAATACCAAAATATAACTATAAGTTTGCAAACTGGAATAAATTTACACATTTATTACGGGCATTTTACGTAGACTCCAATGATTTAAATACCCAAGATGTTGATCATATATATGATCGGATTCAAAATGCGTTACTGTCTGCAGCCAACCAGTCAATTCCGAAGATCAAACCTGTGAACTCCGAAAAGCATACGGGTAATGTGTGGTGGAACAAGACTTGTGAAGAGGCCAAAAAAGAGAAGAACATAAAGCTGAGAGAGTACTTACGATGTAAAGGGCCTGGGCGCGCTGAAAAAACTCTCCTTGAGAAGAAAAAAGCAAAAAAAACAGCTTTAATAGAATAATAGCGCAAGTTAAACGAAAATCTGGTCTTCCTTTTGTAAAAATGAGATTTCAAACCATAAAGATTTACAGAAGGTATGGGAAAAATTAAAAACGATGAAGAATGGAATTCGTTTACCTCAATGCCCCATTAAACTTGACATCTCAAATTTTCCATCAAATTATGAAAAAGCAGAAGCTTTTGTTTCTTTATTTGCTAAAAACAGTTGTATGGAGAGTTTATCAATACAAAGCGCATTACATAGGGAGCAAGAGGGGAAAAAAGCTATCTATAGCAAACCAGACCCTATTCATAACCACTATCTAAATGCCCCCATAACACTTCAAGAAGTTAAGGAATGTCTCTCTAACCTAGGTAACAAGAAAACATCGGTAGGTCTGGATGGCATTTCCAATGAAATGTTGTGCCATCTGCCACCTAATGTTATACATTTACTTCATTTTTGTATTGAAAAATGTTGGAATGATGGCAAAATACCTTCAGTATGGAAACAGTCTGTTATCGTTCCAATTCATAAACATGGGAAGCCGCTCAAATATTAATAGTTATCGTCCAATAGCTTTAACATCACACACTTGTAAACTAATGGAAAGAATCATATTAAAAAGATTAGTTTATCACTGCAATAAGCATCAGATTATACCTATTAACCAAGCTGGATTTCAAAGTGGTAGATCAACAATAGAACACTTAGTCAAACTGACCACACATGTCAAACAACAATTCGCGCGACGAAAGAATATCCTTGCAACCTTTTTTGATATAAGAAAAGCATACGAGCAAGTATGGCATAAAAGACTCTTGTATAAACTGAAAACTATTGGAATAAGTGGTAACATGTATAATTTTGTAGAATCATTTTTAGAAAACAGAACCATTCAAGCAAGAATAGAACATGTATATTCAAATCCAAGAAAATTACAAATGGGTCTTCCGCAAGGATCAGTAATCTCCCCAATTTTATTCAATATATTTAATGGCAGATTTACCCAAAGGCCTTTGTAAAGATACAGTGTTAGCACAGTTTGCTGATGATATATGCCTATATGGATGAAGGTAACTATGAAAAGAAAAACTCCATTTAGATGGCTAAACTATATACGAATTAAATACCAACATGAACTGAATAAAATTGTTAGCTTTTTAAATGAAAACGGGCTGGTACTTTCAGTAGAAAAACAAATATATGCTATTCAATGCTGGATATGATCCGGAGAAACTCCCTTCATTTACTTTAGATGGCATTGCTTTAGAGTATGTAAAAACTGTTAAATTCCTAGGTGTATACTTAACCTCCAAACTTTTCTTGGAATGTTCATATTGAATACATCTTAAACAAAGCAAGGAAAAGTTTAAACTTTTTGAAAATTATAAACAAACAACCGTGGGGGCAAGACACGCATACTTTAACTTTATTATCCACTGCTCTTGTGCGCTCACGATTAATCTATGCTCAAGAAGTCTTTTTCAGCGCTCCACAATATCTATTAAATAAACTACAGAGTATTGACTGCAAGGCTTACAAACTTGCCCTTGGAGTTCCCACACATATACATCTAACATAGGAACATACAGTGAAATCGGAATATTACCTCTGAATGCATTACGAGCAAGCATGTGCTTCAAAATTCATATTAAAGAGTCTTTCACAGGATAACTTCTGTGCAAAAGAAGTATCCTTAAATTCAGAAATAGATTTCGTGTGAAACGGGCCAGAAGAATGCAATCTACAAAATCAATCCAGTCATTTGCCTCTAATCTCCTAAAAGATTCTAATATAAACGAAACAAAAAAAAAATGCTAATAAGCTGTCCTTTTTACCTTTTCCAAGATGGGAGCAAGCCAAAGCTACCTTTGATACAAATTACGCAAATGTGTCCAAAAAGATCCACCTTATATTGAAAAATGTCATCGATATTTATTTAGAAAATGCATACAAAAACTATTTGAAAATCTATACGGATGGTTCAGTGCTAGATAATTTGGATACAGGAGCAGCATTTACAATACCTGATTTAAAAGTGGAAAAGTTGTACCATCTTGGTAGACATTTTTCAATTTTCAGTGCTGAGCTTGTTGCCATTTTGATGTCATTACAACACGTCTTGAGTTTTCCTATTAACTCTTGTCAAATTCTAGTATGCACCGATTCTAAATCGGCCCTTAGCGCTATTCAGTCTTCCAATCCAAACGTACGTGTTGAGATAATAACAAAAAAATAAACTATGTCATACATCTTCTGTCAGCTAAATGCATTACAGTCACATTTTGCTGGGTACCTTCTCATTGTGGAATTTCAGCAAATGAGAGGGTCGATCAGGCTGCAAGAAAGGCAGCCAGCCCGAAATGTCGAAGGATCAATACCACTTGACATTCCCTTAGATTTAAGTGAATGTTATTCTTTAATAAACGAAACATCCAGTAAAAAAAAAAATTCAGAAATGTATTAGAGAACTCAGAAATTACTATTACCGCAACTGTATTAAACCCAATTCTGGAAAAAATATATTGGCCTCATCAAGACCCAGCCTTGTCTCCATACCTAGAGAAATACAAAGCTTAATGCACAGAATGCGTTTGAATTCACTTCGAACAAAATTCAGCAAAAATGTTAAATGTATGTGTGTGGAAAGAAAGAGTTGGAGTTGAACATCTATTAATTTACTGTCAAGAGCAAAGGAAATTATTAGCAAAAAAACTGGTGACGATACTCCATCTGATGGATCCGGTTCCCTGTCTCTATCTAGATTATTAAATGACTGGTTTATCTTTACACAATTTGCAAAAGTTTGTCACGTAGTTCAGTTGGTATTTATCTTTAAATTTGTTTAACATTTTTTTTTTTTTTTTTGGTTAACCGTTCGTCCTACACATTAATTGACCTGCATCGTACTACCTTTCCAAATATGATTGACGGTGCTCAAGAACTGACAAAGTGGCCATTGGACGCTCTCTCTATAGTTTTTACATATGTGTAATTGGATTTTTTTTTTCACTTTAATGTTTTCCTGAGAGGTGCGGGGGGGGGGGGGGGGGGGGGGGTGGGGGGGGGGTTGCTTTATTTGTTATTGTAATTGAATCATACAGGCATGCACATGTTCACACAGACACACACACAGACACACGCACGCACACACGCGCGCACACGCACGCACGCACACACACACACACACGCGCACACACACACACACACACACACACACACACACACACACACACACACACACACACACACATGCGTGCGCGCGCGCACTCACACACACTCACATCGTCTGATATCACTTTTAGCGCTTATGTAAGGCACCATTTGAAACTCTGTGGACTATATGATTTACCACACAGTACCACAGAGATCTGAAAGTTAACAGGGAGCACTTTACAATTGGAACGAAGAAACGCTGTCTGTGTGTCTGTCTGTCTGTCCGTCTATGGTCAAAATGTGTTCCGCTCGCTCCAGACAAAACTACTGGGCCAGTCTTTCTGAAAATTTGTAGGTATGTTCATTATGGGTCACGGATGATCTCCGATGTTTTATTTTACCGTTAAAGCCGTTACAGGATAACCACACACACACACGCGCGCGCGCGCGCACGCACGCACGCACACACACACACACGCACACATATACACAACTTGCCACCCCTCCCCCCCCCCCCCCCCCCCCTTTTTTTTTTCCTTGTTGATGTCTTCACATATTATGATGTCAGAACTTGCGTAATGCATTTATGACGTCATCTTCGCTCTGAGCAGTTGCTAAAGATGGACATCACGTAGTTGCATTGTTTTTGTTTGTTTTTTTTTTTCTTGAAAAAGGCCACGTGGCCGAAAATTAGAAGAGTGGCGGTGTGATTTTCTATACTGTTTTCTTCCCTTTGGAAGGCTATTGCTTTTGTTTCTGTTTTTTTTTTTTTTTTTTTTTTTTCTCTCTCTCTTCTATGTCCTCTTAGTGACGACACTCTCGTGCCTGGAATCTTAATTGTTCGCCTTCCCAACCAAACTCATTTCCACTCTACCCCCCCCCCCCCCCCCCCCCCCCCCCCCCCCCACACACACACACACACACACACACTCACACCCCATTCCCTTTTCTCTCCGTCAAAACGTTGCACAGTTCGCTCTGCTAGTCCCAGTGTCAGTCGTCCACAAGGAGTGTAAAATGTCAGGTTGTCAAGAGACAACCCACTAGAGGAGATACTGCACTGCCGTCGGCTTGTTTTGATGGCGCTCAGTCCAACACATTCCAGACACCAATATTAAGCCACCTGCCGTCAACAATCATTGCTTAGCCGCCCAGCCAACAGAATAACCGCCTCCTTCCGAAGACAGAGGGCGCCACTATGTCCATCAAAGAGCAGTCCTTATACCCATGTGAGACTGAAGACTGGCATGAAGTCAATGACACACTTGGACGTGGCGGGAAATCAAAACAGTCGGGACTCAAATTGAGCCTGAGAAATCCTGACAGCTTCTCATGATCGGAGTGTGGACTGTGCGCGTATTAGTTATCTTCTCCTGAGATGTTGATGGACCATAGGCGCCTGTCAGCACGACGGAAGTTTTGGCACAGGACGTGAAAGGCTACAGAATTGGAAATCTTCTCATGCTGATCAAAGTGAATGAGGGTGGAGTTCCATTCTGGTTTAAGACAACTCGGCAAGGATGGAAGATTTTTTTTTTATGTCAGCCAGCCCCGGGAAATACAGTCACATGCACGTCAGTCAGGAAATTTGGATATTAGTCCAACATTCACATTTTGCGTGCAGACGATAGATGATTTTAAAGCTGTGCTTAACAGTTCAACAAACCCAAGGCATAATATCCATGTACACGGTCTTCTCTTGTTGACACATTGTACACTCCTTCCGAAGACAGAGGGTGCCACTATGTCCATCAAAGAGCCGTCCTTACACCCATGTGAGATTGAAGACTGACATGAAGTTGTGTTTTTTTTTTTTTCCAAAGCAGAATGATGTACTTATTGCTATTGGATATATCTTAAATGGCAGCCTTGTACGATATATGCGACAAGTTTTTGCTAATTTGCCACTAGTCCAAGTAGACACTGTAGTATTGCACACTGCACCAGTTGTTTCCATCAAAACTGCTTGGGTGGAAAGAACCTTACCTGCAGCAAAGCTCTTCCCCGGGTGACCTGTGTTTTCGGGGCTGTTGAATTTGTCTCTATATCAGAGCATGTCTAGCATGCACACCAAGATTTATTATTGCCATGGGTCTGCTGTGTTCAGTGTAATGTTTGAGCCTACAGAGGACAAAGGACAAACCCTGATTTTTGAATGACCACGCTTCACGCATCAGTAAAACAGAACAAATGTTTTCTTCTAGTAATTCTGGAAGTGTAAATTCAAGGGGTGCCGTTTCAGATGGGTCTGGGTGGAAAGCAGACGTAGCCACTAACCGTTTGCCAATCAGGGTTACAATCTTCAGCCTTGAAGGCATATCAGCAAATCCACGCTGGTAGAGAGAGAGAGAGAGAGAGAGAGAGAGAGAGAGAGAGAGAGAGAGAGAGAGAGAGAGAGAGAGAGAGAGTACGCAAATGAACAACTTTTATTCTCTGAAATGCGCCCATCTTGGCTGTTCTGGCGCCGAAAGTAGAGGACATCTTTGTCAATCTTCTGAGCAGTGTTGTCTGCCCATCTTTTTCTCTGTCTGTCGTATCTTGTCTTTCTTTGTACTGTTTCTTGGAGAAAGGTTATGAAGAACAAGCCTGATCTTTTTTTACAGGTCTTTTTCCACTTCAGCTTTCTTTACCTTGCTGTGCTGTACAGCTCAGCATGTCCTCACAGAGAACGATATGCAGACTGACGGTTTTGGGGACTTTCTGGGTTTTTTTTTTTTTTTTTGCATCCTGTCTTCTACCCCTTCTCCTTATGTTTTGAGTTAATGCACTAAACTACCAGCACCTATCCTATTACTTGAACTGCCTTCTTGGGGGTTTCCAATTATGAGCACAGCCTGATTATGTCCGTATGATATGAAAACTTATGAACATAAGTAAAACCGAAAACAGCATTCAGAAAATTCAAACAACACTCTCAAGTCACACATCTAATACGAACGCTTCCATTCATTACATTTGGACTGGTATGACTATCAGCAACTCTCTGTAGGGACAGGAAAATAGATGTGTCAATCGTGGGATTGGAACTCACTGTCCTCCAGCCTCCTGTATCCATAGTCACTGCAGAGATATGTGCTACATTACGTCCCACGAATGGAACAGGAACCAGACAAGCAAGTGCGAAGCACAGAAGAAGAAAAAAGATAACGAAAACAAAAACAACCTCACAAAGAAACGAACACACACACACACACACACACACACACACACACACACACACACACACACACAAACACAAACACGCGCGCGCGCGCGCGCACGCGCGCACGCACGCACGCACGCACACGCGCGCACACACACCCACCCACCACCACCCACCCACACACACACACACACACACACACACACACACACACACACACACACACATTGGTGCTTCATTGACAGCACATCAATGAACTTCCAGTTCTTACCCATCCTGTTCTCCTTCGATCTGTATCCCCACCACCGCCACTACTATTATTCTATCCACGCCAAAAATAAGGGTAGAAGGTGGATGGCGTGTCATGCGAAAGGCGGGAAGGAGAAGGGTTCAGGTAGTGGCGGAAGACAATATAGATAGAAAGAATGGAGAAGAATTCCAGGAAATATACTTTTATACTCATCGTCATCGTCATCATCATCAATAGCAGCAGCAGCAGCAGCAACAGCAGAATATGTCTGTCTGTCTGACTGGCTCTGTCTCTGTCTGTCTGTCTGTCTGTGTCTCTCTGTCTGTCTCTTTCTCTCTCTGTCTCTGTCTCTGTCTCTGTCTCTCTCTCTCTCTCTCTCTCTCTCTCTCTCTCTCTCTCTCTCTCTCTCTCTTCTCGTTTTATTTTATCATATAAGAGCGTTCTATGAATAACGCATTGCTTTTAAAATTCAAGTGTTATTCATTAAAGATGATCTTAGGACAGAGTCATTTAATAGGTCGCACTAGATCACTGCAACATCGTCAGTAGACCGGCTACAGAAACGGCTTACATGTGTGATGACAAAGATCTGATTTTCTGACGGAAGAAACAGTTTTATTAGCCTCCAGTAGAAACAATAGAAATGCAAAAAAAAAAAAAAAAAAAAAAAAAAAAGCCCATAATAACACAGGCACTTTTTTTTCCAAAACAGGGAATTACATCTGACAAATGACAAACGTTAGCAGATGTATTGATGACATGCATTTCAAAGCAGCAGTTAGAGTGTTAAGTTGTCGTTTCCACCCACCACAACTGAAAATGCATTGAACAAAATGATTTATCAGCCATTCTCTGAGTATTTGGAACATGTTCCTTGAGATGATGCAGTGT
>JADBJO010004320.1:35000-37500 GCA_016801955.1 Conus betulinus | reverse complement strand
AACGAACCATGGATCTCAAAGTCTCTCAAAACTCTTCTAAATGAGAAAAAGTTTGTTTTTCAATCTAAAGATTAAAAGGGAGGAAATTGGTTCAAGCAAAGCTAAGAGGAGAATTACGGAAGGGACAAACAGAATTCAAAAATAAAGTAGAACAGAAATTTCAGACAGGAAAAATAGCAGACACATGGGATGGTTAAGAACTCTTACAGGTCAGGCAAAAAATAAAACATGGGCTACCCAGATGACAAAGGTTGAACAAAAAGACTTTTCCGATGATTTAAACAATTTTTTACTGCCGCTTTGAAAGGGATGATCTTGGAGGGGAATTGAACAGGGTGATGTCACACAGTTACAGGAAAGGACGAAAGAAATGAACTATGAACAAGACTTTGTGATCGATGCAAAAACTGTTGAGACTCTATTTCTTAAGCTAAATATTAGGAAGGCAGTGGGTCCAGACAATATTTGTGGAAGACTGTTAAAGACATGTGTCTCCCAGCTCTGTGATGTTTTTAGTAAAATTTTTAACTGGTCTGTGAAAGAATACTCTGTTCCTCGCATCTGGAAAAATTCGACTATCTCCCCCATCCCCAGAAAAAGAATCCTACCACATAAATGATTACCGTCCTGTTGCACTGACTTCAATAGCAATGAAATGCTTTGAAAAAAAATTATTCTTCATCATCTCCTTACCTTTACAAATCAACAACTTGACCCCCTCCAGTTTGCCTATAAACCCCATAGAAGCACCGATGATGCCATTCTTACACTCCTTCACAATGCTTTCTTTCATTTGAATAACTCGTCTTTTGTTCGTGTTCTCTTCATTGACTTCTCCTCCGCTTTTAACACAATACAACCTCATCTCTTGGCCTGAAACTGTTAACTTTACAGGTAGATCCGAAACTCATTCTCTGGATCATGAGTTTCTTACTTAATAGAACACAGTCAGTTCGTTTCCAATCTGCAATCTCATCTGAACAATCTACTTGTACTGATGCTCCTCAGGGTACAGTGCTGTCCCCTGTACTTTTTACTTTATACACCAACGATTGCAGAGGTACAGAGAAAACTCCGGTCATCAAGTACTCTGACGATTCTGCTCTTGAAGATTTGTCAAAACTGTGATACGGATTATTTTAGAGAGGTAGAAAAGTTCTGTTCTTGGTGCAAGATAATTATCTGGACCTCAATGTTTCAAAAACAAAAGAACTGCTTATCGATTTCCGTAAAGATCCACCACCAGTTCCAAAACTTACTATTGATGGAGAAACTATTGAAAGAGTTGATGAATACCGATATTTAGGTACAGTTATAGATAAAAGCTTACTTTTGACAAAAATGTTGAATCTGTACACAAGAAATGTCAATCTAGAATATTCTGCTTGCAAAAAAACTGAGAAATATTGGTGTTGCTCCTGAGATTCTACAAACCTATTATCGATGCTGTGTTGAATGTGTTCTTACCATTTCTTTTATGTGCTGGTATGGGAGTTTGAGTTTGCGATGTAAGAATGTGCTGAATGATGTTGTGAGTGTGTGTAGTAAAGTTGTGGGTGCAAGACAAACCAGTTTGAAAGCGTTGTACGACAGAAGAGTGCTGAACAAAGCCAGACAGATAGCCAGTGATGATAGCCATGTCCCTGCTAAGCATTATGAACTGTTACCATCAGGACGCCGGTACAGAACCTTGAGAGTGAAAACAAGAGCTCAAAAAAACTTTTATTCCCAGTCAATCCATCTTTTAAATCAGTAACCTTTATCAAGCAAAACTTGTTTTTTACCTATGAATTCTGAATTTGTACCAGGTGAGAGTGCGCATGTGTGCATGCTTGTGTGTGCGCATGCGTGTGCACATGTGAGTGTGTGTCTGTGTTTATATGCATGTGTGTGTGTGTGTATGTGTATGCGCAAGTGTGCACGCGCGAGGGCGTGCACGTGTGTGTGGTGTGCAGGGATGGATGGATACCTGTCTGTGAGTGTGGGGATGTTTGTGCAAACTTGTGTACGTGCATGGGTGTATTCGTGGGGTTGTAAATGTGCCCTATAATATCATTTATACACAAATTTGTTTGATTTAATCGTTAAATTTACATATAAAACATTTTCATTGTGATTTTTTTTTTCTTGATAATACAATGTAAATGATGTGATTATGTATGAATGTGCAGTATAAATGATATTATGTATATATAGTGTGCAATGAGTTTATGAAATGATTGTGTTCTGTGATGTTGATTTTTTTATGTTTGTGTTTGGTCTGTTTCTAGCGCTGTTTTGTGTGTGTGTGTGTGTGTGTGTGTGTGTGTGTGTGTGTGTGTGTGTGTGTGTGTGTGTGTGTGTGTGTGTGTGTGTGTGTGTGTGTGTGAAATGCACCTGGACCAATTTCTCATGATGAGATAATTAAGTGTTTCTTATATCTTATCTTAAAAATAAATTTGGCGCTGCTAAATTTAAAGACAAAAGAAATTGAAATGCCATCAGATTTCAATGTACTAGC
>JADBJO010004320.1:25000-27500 GCA_016801955.1 Conus betulinus | reverse complement strand
TTACTTTCAAAAGATGTTAATTTCTACAAAGGATTCACGTCAGATTTGGAAAGCCATAACATCTTGAATAATAAACAAGTCTCAAGAAATCAGGAAATTATCACAGATGTAACTGCAGATCAATTAAACAACCATTTTGCTAGTATCAAAGAAAAAATTATATCACACGATAGGTCCAATGAAAATGACCTTGAGCATTTAAAAACACTACCTTGATTTAAAAGAAATTAACTTTTCCTTTACCCTCCAACCAATGACTGTTATGGACGTTAGTAAAAGTATTTCTTCTTTAAAACAATCAAGTACACGCGATTTAGATGGTTTAGATGCAAAAATACTAAAGATTTCGTGTCCAATAATTACTGATACACTAACATATTTGTACAATTATGCATAGAGAAACAAACCTTTCCCTTGAAATTTAAGGAAGCCAAAGTAATTCCACTTTATAAATCTGGCGATAAGTCAATTCCATCAAACTATAGACCAATTTCTATTTTATCTGCTTTATCTAAACCTATTGAAAAACACTTGCAAAATTTACTATATTCTTACCTTACCTTACTAAAAAAACAATTTACTCCACGACGATCAATCTGGTTTCCGTAAAAATCATTCCTGCCATACAACCCTTGTACAGCTTATTGATAGCCTCTTATGTAGTATAAAATGAAAATAAATTTACTGGCATTCTTTTATAGACTTTGAAAAAGCTTTTGATGTAATAAATCGTTCTCTCCTGTTGCGTAAACTGGAACTCTACAAATTACTCCAGAATTCATAAATCTCATGTCCTCATTTCTATGTAATAGGAAACAGTCAGTAACAGTCAACAATAAAAACGTCAAACTTAATGTCTATCAAATATGGAGTACCACAAGGCTCTGTATTGGGCCCTCTACTGTTTACTGTCTACGTCAATGATTTACCTTGTTTTCTTGAAAGTAAAAATGCGAAATGTTTGCCGATGATACATCTCTTCATTCCAGTGATTCAGATCCATTAAGATTAGCTAGTAAACTCCAAAATGATGTTAAAAAAACTTATCGAATGGACTCAGTTGAACCATATGTCCTTAAATGCAAGCAAAACCAAGTGCATGTTTGTATGTGCCCGACAAAAAAGACACAAAAGATGAAGTCAAAATTTCCACCATTGTTTATATCTGACCTAAAAATAGAAGAAGAAGTCGACTCACATAAAATATTAGGAGTAATAATAGATAAAGATTAACATGGACCGACCATATAACGTCAATGGGAAAAAAGTCTCTCAAAAAAATTACTTCAATTAGCCAAGATTAAGAACTTCCTGGACACCATTTCTCGAAAGCTCTTTTTCTGTGCTCATGTTCTATCAATCATTGATTATGCATCAACCCTATGGGATAACTGCAGTGAAACCAACTTGAAAATTATTCATCGAAATGTAAAAAGAGCATTAAAATTAGTGTTACTAAAATCAAGCACCCTAACTACAGAAGACTATAAACAACTTAATATGTTAACTTTCTACAACAGACTTTTGTTCAATAAGGCAGTATGCATGCATAATGTTACAAACGGATATGCACCTAAAAAGATAAGAGATTCATTTACAACTAACACTTATAGACATAGTCATTTATTATCCTTTCCTAGACAAAGAAATAATCTTTATAAATCTAGTCTTTTGTACTCTGGTGGAAATGTATGGAACAAGCTACCAATCACTTTGAAAAACATAAAGAACAAAAATCAGTTTAAGAAAAATCTGAAAAAGCATCTCATGGATGGTTAGCCATCAATATTTTCTCAAATTCCCTTGAAATAACTCTTCAGTGTTTTTACATGATGTATCCTTGTATATATTTTATGCCAATGTACATGTCTGTTTATGCGTGTGTATGCCTTGTAGATAATGTATTGATATTGTGCATAACTTAGCTCTCTCTCTCTCTCTCTCTCTCTCTCTCTCTCTCTCTCTCTCTCTCTCTCTCTCTCTCTCTCTCTCTTGCTCTTGCTACTTCCTTGATATGATAACTATAAAAGGGCTTGGATTCTTTTTTGTACTCCTTCTCCCTCCACCCCCACGCTTCCATCATACCACCTCCGTCCTCCTATTTCCTCTGCCCTCCTCATCCATCTTAGATTTCACCCCCACCACCTCCCTCGCCCTTTTCCGCTGATTTTCACTCTTTGTATTTCTTCGTTTTCATTATTTTATCATTCAAGTTTCTTTGTTTTGTTATGATGGCTTGATGTAAACACACACACCACACACACACACACACAACACACACACACACACACATACACAGGCAGACAAGAGAGAGAGGAGAGAGAGAGAGAGAGAGAGAGAGAGAGAGAGAGAGAGAGAGAGAGAGAGAGAGGAGAGAGAGAGAGAGAGTGATGTTTACTGGCATTACTGCTTTTTTCACAGCCTAAGTGCCAAAGGGAACAATTTATGAAATAGCAGTATACTAATAGCAACGAGTGAACGGAACATGCTCATGCACATC
>JADBJO010004320.1:15000-17500 GCA_016801955.1 Conus betulinus | reverse complement strand
CTATCGGAAAGAAATGAAGACAGGAGTTCTAACGAATTCTCTGATAAGTTGTATATCTTTAGTTTTTTAAGAAGAAGATTGCGATCAATAACATCAAAGGCTTTCATGAAATCTACCATGAGAACACCTGTAATTTTTGTCGTTATTTATATTAGTAAGCCATTGATCAACTAGGTTTGTCAATGCTGTTTGGCACGAGTGATTTGCCCTAAAACCGGATTGGTCCTGATGAAATAAATTGAAAGAATTGAAGTGATCGAGAATATGTTTATTTAGATGGTTTTCCAATGGTTTAGACAGTACAGACAGAATAGAAATGGGCCTGTAGTTAGACGGATCGGTGTGATCACCTGTTTTGTAGATCGGCGTTTACTCTAGCAATTTTAAAAGCCTTGGGGAACTGATTTTTAGAAATGCAGAGATTGTATATATAAGTGAGTGTGTTCAGCAATTACAGG
Organism: Conus betulinus; assembly: GCA_016801955.1. Lineage (NCBI taxonomy): Eukaryota > Metazoa > Mollusca > Gastropoda > Neogastropoda > Conidae > Conus > Conus betulinus. The sequence goes on along the minus strand of JADBJO010004320.1, from coordinate 17,042 downwards.
TGCTGACAGTTTGACAATCTTTCTTTCCGTCAATGCCATCAAGGCCAGTAGTACTAGTTTGCTTTAAGTGAATAAGAGCATTATATACTTCGTGTACACATAACAACGGAATATCTAGACATGTTGTGATATTTTTGGACTGACAAAAATTCAGAAGAGCATCTAAATCGTTTTGTGAGGATCTGTTTCTTTTTTATGGTAAAATTGGCAACATTGCAGAAGTGTGTATTCAACATTTCAACTGATACATCTTTCGGTGTTGTAGCACGAGCGTTAGAAGATTTTTATTGCTAAGCTGATTGATAGCCTTCCAAACTGATCGGTTGTCTGTTTTAGAGTAAATAAGATCTTTAAAATATTTCTTTTTGGCTGAGCGTTTTAAATAGTTAACAAGATTTCTTTGTTTCATAAATTCTATACGATTACCTGATGCCAGAAGTGAGTCTCTTAAATCCATGGATTTTTCTATATCACTTGTTATCCAAGGCTTTTTAGGGGTACTTTTGACACGAATTGTTTTTAATGGAGCGTGTTTATTGTAAACATTGAGAAAAGTGTGATACCACAACTTCTAAGGCTTCATTGGGATTCGTGAACTGATACACAGAGGAAAATGAGGAATTCATCAGATCTGTAAGAATAAAGTCTTTATCAAAGCCTGAAAAGTTCCTATACGTAACATACTTGTGATGATTTAGGGGGATTTTAACGCCTCGTTTAGACCAAGTAAAACAGACAGGGGAGTGATCGCTGCATCCAAAGACTGGTGAACATATTTCTACTATAGTAGGTACAGAAGATGTGTACACATGGTCAATGAGAGTTTGGGAAGTAGCAGTGATTCGTGTTGGCTTATCGATTAACTGAGTCAGATTAAAAGAAGTGTAAGTTGAATCCAGGATTTATTCACTTTCAAAAGATCAATGTTAAAATCACCCAGTAAAATAATTTCGTTTGAGAGTAAGGACGCCTCCTCCATCATTAGAGTAAAGTTATCTATCCAGTCAGCATGTTCTGTTGGGTTTCTGTAAATAAAGCCTAGGAGAATTGGTTTGGAAGTTTTGAACTGTAACTCTATCCATAGTGATTCTATATGATATTTTTCGAGCGAAGCGGCTCGATTAAATTTAATAGATTGGTGAACATAAACAAGTAAACCTGTTTCTCTTGGTCTGGAAGGGTCATTACGAACTAAGTTATAACCAGGTAAAATTATTCTGTGTCAGAAATATGGTGTGTTAATCTTGTTTCCGCAAAACCAAATAAATGAAAACAATAACCATGATTATATAAAACACGAGACACGTCGCATAACTTATTAATCAAACTGTTAATGTTCAGAAACCCAACCTTAAGGCCATCTGCAGTTGGCCAGACTTCTTTCGTTCGCAACATCTTGATGCAATAGCAAAGCAAAGCAGGAATGTAAATTGCAAGAAAAGTAATACCAAATACCAACAAGGGATATTGTAATACCAACAATTTAGTAACATCATCAACAATGAGTCAAAAAAAAAAAGAAAAAAAATCAACAGACACGTAATCAAAAATACAATAGAAAATGGAACGTATATTATGTGCAAAGTTATTTAAGTTAAAAGATCAATGAAGGCTAATAGCTGTCTACAGTTTGGTAAGCAACAGAAACCACACACACACACCCACACACACACACACACACACACACACACACACACACACACACACACACACACACACACACAGACAGTGAGAGAGAGAGAGAGAGAGAGAGAGGAGAGAGAGGGAGGAGAGAGAGAGGAGAGAGAGAGAGAGGAGAGAGAGAGAGAGAGAGAGAGAATCGCGAACGCAGGAGAAGAAAAAGACAGAAAAAACAAACAAACAAACAAAAACAAACAAAAAACCAACTGACGACTGTCGTATCAGCAGGAGCAACCGTGCGAATTACTCTGACAAAGTCAAGAACAGTCATCTTGGTCCGGTAAGTCTGTGAGTGCTCCATTCAATTCATGCTCATTCTAACATCGATTACAGACAATCCCTACCAACCCCCCACCCCTTAT
>JADBJO010004320.1:0-2500 GCA_016801955.1 Conus betulinus | reverse complement strand
GACTTCATCGTCTTTGAGAGAGAGAGAGAGAGAGAGAGAGAGGAGAGAGAGAGAGAGAGAGAGAGAGAGAGAGTGAGAGAGAGAGACAGACAGACAGACAGACAGACAGACAGACAGACGGACAGAGACAGAGACAGAGACAGACAGACAGAGAAAACAGAAAGAGACAGAGACTGAGACAGAGAGACAGAGAAAGAGACAGATAGGGAAAGAGAAAGGAGGGCGAGGAGGAGGGGAAAAGGAGGAAAGAGCGTGAAGACAGCTTTGTGTGTATGTATGTATGTATGTATGTATGTGTGTATGTATGGTATGTATGTATGTATTATGTATATATGCATTATCTATATTGATGTACGTACGTACGTATGTAACGTATGTACGTATGTATGTATGTATGTATATATATAGATAGATATAGATTGATAGATAGATAGATAGATAGATAGATAGATGGCAGGCATGTATGTATGTATATGTATGCAGGCATGTATGTGTGCATGTACATATACACGGGTGCAAGGAAAAGCAGGGAAAAAAAAAGAATGGGAGTGAAGAGAGGGCGGGTCAGGAAAACCGGGTGGGGCAATAGGGCAGCAAATGCAGGTTGTGTAAGTACGCGTGTGGTTTTCCGCTTGTAATATCGTATTTTTTGGTTGTTGTTGTTTGTTTGTTGTTGTTGCTGCTGCTGCTGCTGCTTGCTAGCTGCTGCTGCTGCTGCTGCTGCTGCTGCTGCTTGTTGTTGTTACTTACTGCTGCTGCTGGTGCTGTTGCTGTTGTTATTGTTGTTGGTGTGTTCATAGTTAGTAAACTTAGTGAGCGAGTTTTTACTACCCTAAACCCCTCTCTCCCTGCTTTTTCCACCCTCCTCTTTTTCCCGGCCTTTCACAACCCAAGTGACTTCGAATGCATCACTTCTTTTTTCCTTCTGTTTTTTTGTTTGTTTGTTTGTTTGTTTGTTTTTCCAAAGGTATATCTAGTTTATCATGCTACTATGAGATGACGCGATAGATGCGTAAATGAATGAGTGAATAAGAACTTTTTTTGTTTGTTTCTTTGTTCGTTTCTTTGTTTGTTTTCTGGTGAGTGGGTGACTGAATGAGTTAGCTATCCTGGTGATTACCTGAGATGATGAACCAGCTGATCAGTGAGTGAGTGAGTGAGTGAGTTTGTCGGTGACTGAAGGTGTAAGTTAGTCAGGTTAGGTAAGGTAGGTGCGAACGTGGGTGAGTATAGCTAGGTAGCCAGACAACCCAGTTGGGTATTAACACAATCACTTTGTTGACAAACCCGTTAAGGCAGAGCGTAAGTCAGTTACTTTTCTACTCAGGCAGTGCCCTTAGTTTTCTCTGAGATCTGGTTACATCTGTACCATCTTCCAGACACTGTTGTCACGGCACGTCGAACCTGTGGTCTTTTCATTCCATCTCCTTAATTAAACGACATCTCAGTGAAACAGCCCGCAGACAACTCTGAATGTCGTCTTGGATGGATCTTGTCTGGATCTGTGCTGAATTATGGGAAGTGGGAAAATACACACCGAAATGTTGAGAGAGTATAGTGACAAAACGCCTTATATTATTACAAAATAAAATATGATCATTACTCATTTTGTGTCCAGAGATGCAATCAATGCTTTTGGTATACATAGTGATAAAGGTGTTAGTTTTCCACCGATACATGAGACAAACTATTTTTTTTTCCTTAACACGAGGAGTTTTTATGTCACAGATTATGTGTGTGTGTGTGTGTGTGTGTGTGTGTGTGTGTGTGTGGTGTGTGTGTGTGTGTGTGTGTGTGTGTGTGTGTTGTGTTGTGTTTGTTGTGTGTGTGTTGCGTCTGTCGGGTGGTCGATCCACCTGTTCGTTTCAGTGTCTGTGTGTCCCGTCTGCTTGCTTGTCGGCCCTATCTTTTGCGTATATCAGTCGCTGCGTGCATCTGTGCATCTCTCTCTCTCTCTCTCTCTCTCTCTCTCTCTCCTCTCTCCTCTCTCTCTCTCTCTCCTCTCTCTTCTCTCTCTCTCTCTCTCCTCCTTTTCATGTCATCATGTAGTCTGTTGAAAACCACATTTAAAACGGAAAGACGTTTCAGATATTTAGTCTGTGCAAGTTTTCCCACACACTGAAAGCTGTGGACCAGTGTCTTTCTGATAAGCAGACTTATGACTAGTATGACTTTTTTCCAACATGCAAAATCAAGGAAAATGAACATCGTTTTATATGAATCCTCCTTTTGAAATAAAGATATCCAAAACAGAATCAGAGTGGAATTATCGAACAGTACAGGCGACATGCCAGTATTCTGAAATACAAATCGATTAAAAAACATTTGGAAACTTGTGCCTATGTTTGCTACGCACTTTCCCAAAGATATATTGCACAAAGCTAGCTCGAGACTATAATAACTTTGAAATCGACCCCGCTCTTGTATCTCCTGGTCATCAAAACGTTTGATATTAATACACTTCTCCTATCTGTAAAATTTCTAGATTTACAAAAAGTGA
>JADBJO010004319.1:185000-200000 GCA_016801955.1 Conus betulinus | reverse complement strand
ATGGCTGTATTGTTATTATATGTTATGTTTTCCTCAGTAGTTAGCACTTTCCAGAAGGGGAAATGACTCACACGTCTCACGCCACCATTGGCTTCGTTATTTCAGCAACACACACACACACACACACACACACACACACACACACACACACACACACACACACACACACCACACACACACACACACACACACGCACGTACGCACGCACGCACGCGCACGCACGAAACGCATGCACACACACACACACACACACACACACACACACACACACACACACACCCACACACACACACACACACACACACCGTCACAACTCTCTCTCTCTCTCTCTCTCTCTCTCTCTCTCTCACACACACACACACATACGCACACACACACACGCGCGCGCACGCACGCACACGCACGCACACACGCTCGCACGCACGCACGCACGCACGCACGCACTCACACACACACACACACACACACACACACACACACACACACACACACACACACACACACACACACACACAACACACTTTCTTGCTCTGCACACGTTCTTCCTGCCCCCCTACAACCTCTTCCTTCCCCCGCCCCTCCCCCAAACAACCACACTCCTCCGCTGTTTAGCTTCCTCCTCATGCAGCCATCAGTTGACACCATCCATCAATGGTCGGCCTGTAACACGAGTACTCTCTTCACAAGCAACAGCCATTATCAGAGGGATGTTGCTAATTTGTGAGAAAGATCGGTCTACGCTCAGGAACAACGTTCGGAAGAGAGGCATACACGATTCATAAAGTTGTCTATACAAGGACGTCAACATGGAGAGGGTCTTGATAATCCATAGACTTCTGCCTACATACAGGGATCAATGTTGAGGAGGGTAGCAATGACCCATAAATATTTATCCACGCAGCGAGAGTCTCTCTCAGCGGTATCAGTAATCCGTATAAAGATCTGTCTACACACAAAGAGATCAACGCTGAGGGATATTGCTAATCTCCAAATTTCTGCCTACACAAAGAAATCAACATTGAGGATATATGTCTGTGATCCCTAAGGTCTGTCTACACATAGAAATCAACGTTGAGGGATGTTGGTGATACCTAAAGGTCTGTCTACACACAGATATCAACGTTGAGGAATGTTGGTGATCCCTAAAGGTTTTTACCTACACACAGATAACGTTGAGGGATGTTGGTGATCACTAAAGGTCTGTCTACACACAGATATCAACGTTGGGGATGTTGGTGATCCCTAAAGGTCTGTCTACACACAGATATCAACGTTGAGGGATGTTGGTGATCCCCAAAAGTCTCTGTCTACACGTAGATATCAACGTTGAGGGATGTTGTTAATGCCCTGAAGGTCTGTCTACACATAGTGGTCAAAACGTTGAGGGACATTGGTAATGCCTAAATGTCTGTCTACACGTAGAAATCAACGTTGAGGAATGTACGTAATCTGTGTATGTATGTCTGTCTATCTTTGAGGGGCAACATGATGCTAAAAGTGTATTGATAATTTATAAATATCTATCAACACAAGGACCCATTTTGAAAGTGTATGTGCCCAATCCATAAATATCTGTCTACACACAGAGTTCATTCCTGGTGGAATATTAGCTACCTATGTGTGTGTACACACACACACACACCACACACACACACACACACACACACACACACACACACACACACACACACACACACACACACACTCACACACACACACACACACAGTTTAATGCTGAAGGTTATTGGTAATCGATTATTACAAGTCTACACAAACGGATCAAAGTTGGTGGGTACTGAGAGTCCATGAATATTTGGCTATACACAAGAATCAACACTGAGGGGGGAACTGGTAATCTTCTGAATATCCGTCTGCATACAAGGATCAGTGTGAGGGGGCAATTATCAGCCACAAATATCTGTCTGCACCTGTCTGCACACAGTGTTCGATATTGAGGATGTGCTGATAAATTTATGAATATCAGTCTGTACCACAGGAATCAACACTAAGGTGGTATTGGTAATAACCATAAATGTCTGTCTATATATATGGGAATGAATGTTGAGGGCTGGTCGTCATCCATGAACATCCGTCCACAAACAGGGAACAAGGCCCTGGAGGTACTGGGTAATCCGCATTTTTTTTCTTTGGAAATTTTACAAATACGTGCAGATAAAAATGAAAATACGCAAGCATACCTCCATTAAGCACATATACAAACTGTATACTTGTAACAATGTAATAGATGATCAGCAATATTGATGATGATTGATGATGGATTCTCCCCGTTGTGTCCGACAGATGAGTAGGCAGGCAGGTTATCTGTTGATGTGTTGGTCCTCATGTGGGACTGAATGAAGACCAGTTCTTGAGGCTCAGAGTCTTCCACAGACGCTGACATGGAATGGGAATGGAGTCCTGCAAGGATGGGTCTCTGTTTTTTTCCGATTCCTCCTTTCCCGGATGGCAGCTGCTCTGTTGCGCTCAAATGCCTTTGTGCCCTGGGTACACTGTGGCTTCCACTGTGTTCTCTCAAGGGCGACATCTCCCTCAGGAAGCAGTGTTGATGTTGCAGCTTCTGGGGCTGGGCCTTCAAGGTGTCCTTTGTATCTCTTGAGAGGCCTTTCATTGGTCACATCATCCTTCCTTCAGTTGTCCATTGAGCCAGCGTCTTTGGAATTCTGCTGTCCTCCATGCGGAACAAACGTGTCCTGTCCATCGGAGCTGGGCTTTTGATGAGTATAAACTCAACGCTGGGTAAGCCACACTTATTCAGAACCTGTAGGTTTGGACACTCTGTCTTGCCATTTAATGCTGCAGATCTTGCGCAAGCATCGTTGATGGAACTGTTCGAGTTGTTGGATGTGTCAGCGGTACGTGGTCCAAGTCTCACAACAGTAGAGGAGAGCATTCACAACCACAGTAGTATTATTACCCAATTTAAAAAAAAAACGAAATGAAACAAAACACGATACAAAAAAAAAAATGAAGTCTCCTTCCAGGATGGGCATCCCACAGAGGGCAGTCCAACCCGTTCCTATAGGACCCAGGACTTTAGCTGCTCCAGCGACGAGCAATGGATAAGGCGATCAAAGCGCGCCACCGTGATCTGTTCTTCGCCAGTCTGCTGACATCCCTCAAATTACTGGGGGGACGAAGTACGAAGGTATCTCTCCACTGTTTGCCTCCATCTCTCTCTCTCCTCTCGCTCTCCGTATCTCTCTCTCATCCTCCTCTCTCGCTCTCTCTCGTCTCTCGCTTTCTCTCTCTCGCTCTCTCTCGCGCTCTCTCTCTCTCTTGCCTGCTGGGGACCCGCTTGGCGGCCCCGGTGTGCAGGTCTTGTCGTGGGGAAAACCTCCGTATCCGACCTAGCCAACGGATGCGTCGCTTGCAGATGGTGGTTGATACAGAAAGTTGGCTGGCATCTTCCTCTTGTCTCTTCGTTGACACAAAGCTGTTCCACGTGATATCCAGGACTGTTCTGAGGCATTGGTTTCACACACATCCCGTTTTCTTTCCTGGGTTGTTTTTAAGTTGCCAAGTTTTGCACACTTATAGTAATGTGGATTAGAATATATATGTAGTAGAATCTCAGTTTGATTCGAGAGGGGGGCTGAGGGTGCTTCTATTTCAATTCATATTTTTTTTTCAACTAATTGAAAAGCTGCAGATGCCTTGACGATGCGACGTAGGTGAAGTTTTCCATCTCATCAACTTTCATCTGATCAGTGAACACGTCTATGGGAGGCTAGTGGTGCTCCCAACTCAACATGCTCTTGGACTGTCTGGGCACTGGTGACAAAGACAGTGTTTTCTACATATCTGCTGGACGTCGTTCACAAGACACTGGAGGTCCTAGGTTGTGTATGCCAGGGCAACTATGCCCGTCAGCGAAGTTCAAATCAAGTAAGGTTATTTCCTCAGCCACATCGGATGGATATTCTTTTCCATGGATGGCCATGCTTCATTACCCAATCAATTGCAATAGCAAAGAGCAAAGGGAGATAGAATACACCCTTGCCTGATGCGAGAGAAGAACTCTATCGAACCAGCCCACTGTTACACTGACATATATCAACCAAACTCATTCCACAGTAAACCAAACCCTGATACTCTCTACTTCTGTTGTTGTTCTGTCTTTCAAATTTCTTGCAAGCTTACGTGCACGAATTATTTTCATTGGAATTCATATATTTCATTTGTAAGTAACTTGCACATCTTTCTACGTTATATGCTGTGGGTAAGTCTTGTATGTGTTTTTTGTTGTGTTGTTGTTTTTGTTTTTTGTTCTGCTTTATATACAAGACATTTTCAACAAAAGAATATTGTTCAAAGCAATAATCGTGTGACGGTATCCCCGTTTTTGGCCAAGCGAACAGCAAAAGACAAAGGACTAAATGAATAAAATTAAAAAAATCTTTTGTGCAAAGGAATCCGTTCCGATACCAATGGACATACGACCCCCCCTACTTCTGTGTGTGCATGAGGGTACTCATACTAATCAACTCCACGACGAAAGAAATGTGGTGATGAAGTGTGTGAAACAGAGCAAAAACTGTAAACTGCCAGAATCAGAAATAATACAGGTAATAATGTCCTGTTGCATCTTCTTTTCTTTATTTCAAAAAGCTGCACCACTTGTGCACTTGTCATGTCTACAATGCCCATAATCTCTTAATATGGTCAATAAGTCCAACTACGATCGCTGCCTACACGATTTTGTTTTGAAAACTGTTTCTCAGTTTTACCTATGGTGATTTTAAAAAAAATCATTTTGATAGCTAATTTCCACCAGTCACCCATCAGTAACATTCCTAATATTTTCCCTACATTAACAATGGATAATTGTCAGACATATTGTCGATTTTTCTAAGTGTTCGCTGGGTGGTGATATTTTCGGGCGGAAAATGGTTCTTAATTTATACAAGCGCTCTAGCTCAGCTTACGCTACCCTGATTTGTTTGTTTTTTTTTGCCATCCATTGAAATCTTTGTCCTACACTAACAAGGGGATGTCAAAAGCGCGAGGTGCCCGGCAGTTTATGCATTTTAATCCATCATTTTTAATTGGCCGGGGGGGCATTATTTTGGAGTGCATTTTATAAATTTATTTTATTTAAAAATCGTTTATAATCAGTCGCTTTCTTTCTGAAGGTCCAACATTTGAGGATGATATATTATAGTGGTAATCCATATTAATATAAAAATGTCCTTGTCAACATACAGGAAATCGCCGCCTTTTGAAGCGTTTTGATCTTAAGCACGTGTAGTATCGTTTTTTTTTGACAGCGAACGCCGTTTACCACTGATTTCTCTGATCTCTCTCTCTCTCTCTCTCTCTCTCTCTCTCTTTGATATATAATTATATAATATAATATATAATCATAATATATACTTTACATATATATATATATGTATATATATATTATGTTTAATAACTTTGAAAGGATTCTGGGTATATCCATACTACCCATAGCAAGTTACTCCCTACAAGGATCAACTTTGTTGGGGGTTACAAGCAATCAAACAAAATATTTCGGTTTCATGAGAAGGAACTCATTGTTGACTACGGGGACCTTTATGTGCAGTCTATGAACAGACAGTTTACACATCACTCCGCTTAAAGGTCTGTGATACCCATAGATATAATTCCACGTGGGAGGAACACTGAGGGAGGCACAAAGACCAACCGCACAATATTTTGTCCTCCGCACAAGCTACCAAAATGCATTGGCTCCCTGCTTTTTTTTCTTTGGCCTGTGACAGGGAATGCGAAAAGGAGCGAACTTACGCGCCGCACCCCACACAAAACACCCACAACCCAAGGGGATTCCGGGGGCGGTATTTTTGTGGATTCCAGCAAAAACTGTGAGAGAAGAAAGGAGGACAGAGAAAGGGAGGAAATGGAAGACAGGAAGGTTTGCGACGAATCCAGAACCAGAACCCAGAATATTGCAAACCAGCCAAGGAATCAGTAAATTGGCACAGGGAGGCAGCAACTAACAAAAGTCATCCCAAAGGCCAGAGCAACCTGACTGCCACCCGCAAGGGATTTCTGCAGTGGACACGCAAGGCAATCTCCATTTCACACATACACAAAAACCTCTGTTTTCTGGCCGGTGGATTTTCGTATGGCAACATAAGTCACCGAGGCCCCAGGATGAAGAAGGGCCGATTATTGGTCAAGGCCCTATTTCTGGCCATCTGGAGCACGGATCGATTGGATATATCGGATTATAGGCAGAAACCCAATAACGCCAAGGCTGGGCCCCCCCGCCTTCTCGTAGTCTCGGGGGGTTCTGCCTTCCAGACTCCCTTTTGTTCCGCGTTCGGCCTTTAAACAAGCTGCACGCTGCACGCACCCCGACAACGGCACCAAAAGGACAGCCACTGCGACAAAACATGCAGTGGAAAAAAAATGGAAAGACAGAGAGCCGGACGGGGTTTCAGCTAATGCCACGGAGGATGGGAGAAGGGCAGAGCAGGAAGATGGAGGCAGGGAGAGGAGGGAGGAGGTGAAGGAGGAGAGGAGGAGGAAACGGAAAGAAAAGCGGCAGGTAAAGGAGAGACCCCCGGAGAGGAGTAGAGGAGGGAGGAAAGGAGCTGCCCAACGTCAGGAAAAAGGAAGGAAGGAAAGGAGTTTAGTTGAAAGTCGATGGTGACAGAGAGTGAGGAGCGGTGACCGAGGTGAATGGGGGTTTGATTCCTGGTGATGGAGAGGTTGTGATGAGGGTGTTGGGTGCAGGGTTGAAGCTTGTTGCCCTGAGAGGTTGAGGAAACAAGGTCTTGAAACTTTTTGGGGGTTCTAGAGGTGTTGGTGATTCCGAGCTTGAGAGTAGAGAGGTGAGTGGACCGAGGTGGTTGAAATGGTGAGAGGTGAACAAGGAGGTTGAAGGAGAAGGGGGGGAAGGGAAAAGGAAAAAGGGATGTAAAAGGGAAGGGACGGGGGGGTGGGGGCCCGGGGCGTGGGGGTGGGGGTTGGTGGGCGGATGGAAAACAGTTAACTGTTGCCAAGGCATATCAGTGGATAATGAATGATAGGATTTTGTCAGCATTTATGCTGACTACTGTTGGTGAGATAAATGTCAGTATTTGCTCTCTCGCTCTCTCTCTCTCGTCCTCTCTCTCTCCTATCTCTCTCTCTCTCCTCTCTTCATCCCTAGACCACCAAATCCTGATGTTGCCCCCCTCTTCCCTCTCCCTTGTGTTTGGCACCTGAAAGCAAACTTGAAAAAATCCCCCCTCACTTGTAACCACCCATACACCCCTTACCTCCAGACCACCCCGCCCAACCCATTCGCTCAGCAAACGGACCAAAGAGTAGTTAAAGAGTGGGTTCGATCCAGAGAGGCGAGGGGAGAAAGTGGAGAGAGGGGAGTGAGGATGACGAAGAGGGATGTGAGAGAGACGACGGGGGGGGGGTATTTGGTGTGGTGGTGAGGAGGGGATAGGTGGGGAAGGGTCAGGAGGGAGGGCGGAGGTAGGGGATTCTTGGGTTGTTTTTTTTGTTTTGGGGGTATGGGAACGGGCGAGTTGAGGCTGGAAAGCACAGGAGCTATCGATCTGCGCAGGACGGGCTTGCAGGCGGAAACAATCTCTCGTCCCTCTATGTCAAACACCCTCCCCCGTACCCTCGGCCACGTCCCGTACCCTGACTCCCGCACTCTCCCCGCGACCCCCACCCCACCCCCTTCCCACCAACTCGCTATACCGCTACGGCCTCTCTTTACTCTGTTTTTTGGTTTTTTGACGGGCAGCTCGGCCTTCCAGCCTGTGGTGTTTCCATCGGCTTGCACGTGCTGCCCGCCCCTTCAGGATGCGTCCTCATCCCCCAGTCACTACACTCATTTACACTGCAAACACCCGCGGCTCTCAGCCCTGACGCCTTACCCTTCATCGAGGTGGGCCTGCATGGACTTTATGTGTGGGTTGTGGAATGGGTGTTTCTCGACTCTCTCTTGTGTATGGTAGCTTGTGTCTGTGTCTCTCTATCTATATCCTCTATCTCTCTCTCCTACAATCTCTATCTCTGTCGTAAGCTAGCTTGTGTCGTCAGCTGAAACCTTTATTCCGTCATGTCGACGTCGTGTGCTTGTTGATCGGAAGTGTAGGATTTCTCAGCCCCCGTGGTCTCCTGGTTGGTGTGTTGGTTCGTATGCTGTTGTAGGCAGGAATCAACCTCTTGTGTGGTGTCGGTTGCTCCCCCCCCCTGTGTGCTGTCCTCTGTGTGTGTCCCTGTTGTGAAGGGGTGATGAGTTTGAGTTCGTGCAGTGTGAGCGGTGAGCCTGATCGTGAGAGACCAGGGCAAGCTCGTTGGTCAGTCAGTCGATTCATTCATTTCACCGGGAACTGAAAGGACATCGCTGCCACGGCGCGCCTCGCCTCGCTTCTATTGCTTCTGATGCTGCTGCTGTTGTTGACTGCGTATTGTTTGTCCTCGCTATGATTCACACCACATCTGTAACGGCCTCTTGATCCTGTTGTCAATGAGACTGTGTTGGAGATTATGTGGATTATTGTTATCGAGGGCAGGGGCGGTTCTGGATGTTTGTCTGTGGTGATCGTGAGGTTCTCTTTCTCCCCTTATGGTTTTTGATTTTTTTTGATATATTAATAGACTTTTCGATGATATGCTTGCTAGGTTCGTTCGTTCGTGGTAGGATATAGTTGATGGCGGATCGAAGTTCGGTTTCTGATCGTCACACCCACAATTGGTCGTCGTTTAGTATCCTATTATCATGTCAGAGGGCCGGATGTTATGGTGGGGGGGTGGTTCCCAGTGATTCTTGCCGGGATGTCGTCTAGCTCTGGCGCAAGGCTCCCACCTAGTCTGTCCCGGCTTCCTATGGGGAACTCAGCCGTTTGTACAGTGTTGGTGACTCTGCAAACCCTGTTGTGTCTGAGCTTCCACCCCCGCCAGGCAAAGAATCCCCCCAGACATGATCCAGCTTTATCTCGGCAGCCCAGCGACCTGGCGGCCCGCCTCCCCCTAAAAGCCGATTTCCCCCCCCCCCCCCGCACACCCTGCGCGAATTGAGCGGAGATTGCCCCAAAAGAGCTGGATGGTCTTTATCAGAGAGCCCTGGCTGGACGGACCGTCCAAGTTCTTCACCGCTCCGTGATTCAAAAGAAGAACGGACTCTCAGAGAACCACATCAACCCCAAATCAGATCGAAACGACCCCTACCTCTCATCGCGGGACTCGGGCTCTCGGTAGGGAGGTGGAGGAGGAGCACAAGCAAAGCAAGCAAGCAGCCTAGTGCAGGAGCAAGTAAAAGGAGTGAGACGCCCCAAGCACTAACCCACCCCCACGCACCCAACCCACACGCGGAAATCCCTCCAAGTGAGGAGCTGGGGAGAGACGGACGAGATCATCAACACGCATGTACGCTATGACGGCCTACCCACGGAGCGTACTCCATGAGTTCTCGGACGGCAGTTCTTTTCAGCGGATTCAGATCGTTCAGATGTAATGATGCATGAACATTCAGTTTGATGGAAACCCCTGTACACAGGCACGCTGTGACCACTCGAGAGACAGTGAACCCCAGGAACCAATGACCTGAGGCCCACCCCGGCCCAGGCTTCTGAAACACGTTCACAAGAAGTGGTGACGTGTACCGTAGCTCACGGACCTAGGGATGATGCGCCGAGGCTATGACCCCCCCCAACTTGCACGACCCAATGGGCAGGGCAATCACACTAAGACAAAATCCAAGACAGACGATTGAGATTCCGGCTTCACCCCCCAGCACATGAGCCCCCCCCCCCTGACGTTCACCGGAAAGTCTGGCCCAAGTCCTGCAGGACTAGCTCAGCGATTCAGAACGAGAAGGATGATGAGTCCAGGCCGACCGCCAAAGCAAGATCCACACACCCAAAGCCAGAGTCCCCATCACGGTGTGTCAAAATCTCCGGAGATCCTCCCACACCGCTTCCAACGACAGACACCAACATTTTATTTTTATCTAGAAGCCGAAGCTCACAAGTTCCACCACACACGAAGGCTGACGTATCCACAGCAATCAGTCCTGGTATGACCGAATGCTCTTCGACGACTACGTGGCAGCAGGGAGGAGCTGGAGGGAGTGGTGTTCCCAGGGGTACAAGATACGGTATATTTCTAGTCGGGAGAAACCTTCCTCAAGGATTCTCATTCCTTTGACCATGGATGGCACAGCCTCAGCACCTGCTGCTGCTGCTACTGCAACGGCCGAAGATGGCCCCGAATCTAGCACAGAGCAGCATGGACTCCACACGAAGGCAGCTGCGAGGACATCCGATCACGACTCCTCTGTACGGCCCTCCACCAGCGTCCGAGTCCTCGGGCGGCTGGAGAGTACGGGCGGTCTGTCGGTTCATCGGCCTTCTTATGCACTTCTTCGAGTGCTCCGGACAATTTGTTAGTGGAGCTCACCTACAGCTATGGGTATCGCGCCGGGACGCAAGTTGCCCCGTGGAGTGGCATGGAGCCTTCATGAAGGCACTTCGTGGACCAAGGCTTCAGCGCCTGCACAGGAACCCGGAAGGTTGGTGTCTGTGGGGTCTTTGTGTGTTTGTGTTCCTTAGTTTCTTCACTCGTTCAGTTCAACAGACATCCTCTTACTTCAACCCTTGAGAAGGAAAAGGGAAAAGTTCGTTTGTTGTTTTGGGTGTGTGTGTGTGTGTTGTGTGTGGTGTTGTGTGTGTGTGTGGGGGTGTGTGAATACTCGCGCAAATGGTCGATACTGTCTGTCTGAGTACTCTCTGTCTGTCTCTCTGTATGTCTGTATGGTCTGTATGTTATCATCTCTCTCTCTTTGCTATCCGCTCATCACATACTCATTACAAATCTCTTATTCTCGTATGTCTCTATCCTCTGCTCTTTCTCTCTCTCTCTCTCTCTCTCTCTCTCTCTCTCTATCTCTAACGTATTATTTGGTTGTATTATTTGGGGTGTAGGGCGCGCAGGTGAGTATTGGGGAGGTGAATGTATGCTGGAGTGGTTCTGCTGTGCTTTAGCTTGTGATCTAGTCCTGTTCTTCTTCAGGAATTTCCGATTGTAAACAACGGAATACTTTCCCATCGTGTGTGTGTTATCATGTATGAAAACAACGAAGCATTTAAATGCATCTTGTTTTATGTTAAACTTTTGCCTGCAAAAAACAAAAAGCGGAATCTGAGAGGAGAGAGAGAGGAGAGGAGACGAGACGACCCTTGCCCCCCCCCTTGACCTTCCCGAAGGAGAGCCCCTGGTAGTACGTGTCGGATTTTTCCGAGATTATGAGCGCGAGGAGGCGACCCAGATGGGAGCGAGAGAGAAGATTCCACCTGCATTACTCATCCACAGACTTGAACCTGCCTCTGAAGGCCCAGCCAAGGGGTTTAGTGCATGAACATATCCAGCAAGGACAGTGAGATGGGCAAGCAGCGGTCATCTCCCGCAATTTAATTTAAAGAGAAAAAAAGTGTGTAGGGATTGCACCACTGTATAAGTTCCCCGGCGTTTAGCATCGGGACTTGAAATGGTTTTCACGATGATAGGAGTCGTGTAATATTCTTATGTCGCATGATTCGCGCCGCCGGCAAATGTGTGGTGGGGGTGGGGGGGGGGGTGGGGGGAGGGGGGAGATGGCTGTGGGGTGGCTTCTGTGGCCCCCCCGGTGGCTGTTGTGGGGTGGGTGCGCGTGGGAGGCACGTGTCAGGCTTGTTGGTTGGGTTGGGTTGTGGTGGGGTGTGCGGTGTTGTGGTTGTGTGTTGTGTGTTGTGTGGGTTGATGTGTGTGGGTGGGTTGTAGCAGTGTGCCATCATGCGGTGTGCAGCGTTTGCTGAATGGGTTGACAGTCAGCAGTGCCGGTGGTCGTGTGTGTGTGTGTGGTGTGGGTGTGATCCCCCCGTGTGTGTGTGTGTGTGTGTGTGTGGTCCTTGCGTCGTGAGCACAACATTCTAGGCCGTTAAATGTGAAAATAACCCCAAACTGGTTCAGTGCCTATGGAATGTTTACGTGGCATGTGGGGCTTTGTATACCTCTTGCTTGGGAGGGTGAGGGGGTTTTAGACCCACGTTCCACCCAGCGCCGGGGGGGGGCGCGTCGGGCGGGGTGTTGGGGGGGGACCGATGAGTTAGAAATGGTGGAGCGAGGGGTGAGGAGCGGGGGAGACTAGTATTATTTATGGGGGAGACCAAGTGATGAAGATGCACCCCCCCCCCCAGGCGAACCCCGAGTTTGATTCTAGGAGAGAAGACGAAAAAAATTAGAGCACGCCCACCGTAGGACGAATCGTGAGAAAGGACTTTGGGAGGCAGGGGGCCCTTAAAATGCCCGACGATCGAGTCTGCCGGAGGAGACGATGTATTGTCCCCCCCCCCCCCCGGGCACAGATAAGACTCTTTGGAGAGAGAGAAGGACGGAACGAGAGAGGGAGAGACAAGATAGGCGGAGAGGTAAGAGGAGAAGGAGGAAGTGAGGAGAGAGAGAAGATGCGGACGCAGAGAGGAGAGAGATGACACACGAGATTTATGCGACATACGAGATGCACGCACAGCAACACACACAACAACCACACAACACGGCAAACAACACACAACACACACAGGGTTGCACACCACACGACACACCTGGAGCGCCTGAAAACAAATTTCATTGTCAGAATTAACCCTCAAAGTTGTGTTGACATGATTTAAGAAAACAATTCATGGGACAACAGCATACCACTAACCGCTTTTTTCATTCCAGAAAGCAAAAAGAGAAAGATAGCAATTAACAAACCAAAATACGCGCGAGCACAGCATACACAACACAAAGAGCACACACATGCGCGCGTGCGTACTCAGCCGCACATACACCTACACATATGGACGCGCGTGCCCGCGCGCACACACACAAAAAAAGTACGCACTTACATAAATACACAACTTACACGCATCTCAAATACGAAAACACACTCATACCCTCACATACACTCAAACTTGGCACACTCACACAGTTTACACAACACAACACCACACACCACACCAAACACACACACACACACACACACACCCACAAACACACACAACACACTCAATCACTCGAGCACTCGTACACACATGCATTCACTCTCATAAACAACACGCAGCACGCACACATACGCGCGCACGCACATACACATCCACGCCCCATAGGGATACGCTTCGGTGCTCGCACCCCGATCCGTCGGTGCGCAACAGCAGGGGCCCAGAAATCCACCAGTCGGCCATCGACACAAGTTTGGAGCAAAGCTATAGACAAAAAAGTATTTCGGAAGGATGTGTTCCATCAAACGGATGATGTAAGTGTGCTGCTGTGGAATCAGACGACGACCTTCAAGAATATTCCTGCGATCCGTGTTCGGAAGACGATCGCTTTTTCTGGTTAACAACCAGGAAGAAAGACACATGTCATAAGAGGAATGTCTCTAAATTGTCCGCATTTGGAAAGGAAGACGCATCGGCAACACGAAGCATGCAGAGACCCCAAGCATGTGCTGCACGCTGTCCACGGACTGATCCAGTTTTACCTGGGGTGGACGTCGTCTACAGAAACTGACAGTGAAACACCAGTGACATTTTCTCGTTCATGATTTCATCACGTAAAGTGAAAAAACAGGATATTGCTGTGGTTTCCATGTTAATAAAATCGAAATTGAGTCGCGTTTTGTTATTGTACATCCCGCCGATTTGCTTAAAGGGCTTTACAGCCTAACAGCATTAAACTTCGTTCATTCGTTCGTTTGTCCAACATCAAAGCAATAAGCCTATAGAGGAGATAATTTCTACACTAACATACACATCACACACACACACACACACACACACACAACACACACACACACACACACACACACACACACACACACACACACTGAGAGCCCATATATACCGGAATTCAGAAAACACCAATTCTGTGTGACTACATGTATATCCATACATGGTAGTCAAGGGTCATTAAAGTATGGAATGGCTGACATATTACTCGTAAGAGTCGAACAGCTTATGGGTGTATATGGATGGGGGAGGGGAGAAGAGGGAGGATGGGGAGGGGGGGGGGGGGGGGGATGAAAAAGCCTTGCTCTACGTGCAAATTAGACGCCGAACCATACTGATATGGAATATGCCTTGAATAAGATTTTAACGTTTCAAAAATTCGCGAATTGGTTCTAAAAAAACAAACAAACAAACAAAACCTGTTAGGGGGGAGGGAGGCATCGAGGAGAGGGTGGGGCGGTGGAAAGAATTAAAAATATCTTCCAAGTGGATGAGATTTAATAAGAGTAACAGCCAACATTGCCAGGCTCCAGCCGTTCTCATAACTGGATTAAAAAACACTTGACAAAGTCAACGGAAGCTTGAAGGACTTCATCTTATCATGAAGAGGCTGAAAGTGATTTTTTTGTACTAGTACAGTCAAATAAAAAATGAGGGATATCGAGAGCCTGACCACATGCACAAGCAGGTGCCGGTTTTAAATACCTACCTAACCAACCATTAACCCGCAGCCTATGTACAAGGTTACGATTAGGGATTGGCCCTGGAGGATTACAACATTTGCTTGTTGGTTTCGTCATATCCCATCTGTGCTTCCGAGCTGAATCTTCCAGATATTGTATCTGTCTTATGTTCCAGATTGAACTTGTCAGAATGTGGATAGCTTCAGATGAAGAAAGAAGGATATCACAATTCAAAACATCAGATTTATTTCTTGCAGCTTCCTTAGCATAAAAGTCAGCTAAATCATTGCCACGTAAACTAGAGTGCCCTGGAACCCATAACAGAGTTACATCGATGCCCCGGGTTATTAATGATGAATGAGAAATAAGATCTCACACACCAAGTCTGAACGACTAGATTTTGATTGACAATGTAAAAGCCGTAAGCGCTGATTTTGAGTCTGATAGTATAAGTATTTGTCTATGTATATAACGGGCATGTCAAGTATAAAATCTAGTGCTTTCAAAATGCAAATAAACTTGCTGTGTAAATATAGAACATCCTTTCGTAATAT
>JADBJO010004319.1:167500-170000 GCA_016801955.1 Conus betulinus | reverse complement strand
AAAATAAAGGGAAAAAAGGTGGTGTCACAGAGAAAACCCAGGAAAGGGGAGTCTACTAACACAGAATTTATGGAAGACAGGGAGCCACTTGTACTCAAAGAGCCCCCACCCACCCCCTCCCCTCCGTGTATCCTAAGGGACATTTAATTTACAAAATAAAACTTTCTTTCTGCCCTCTATCCTTTTCAGACACCGCTGATTTTATTTGTATCGATGAAATCGAATTTACCGAAGACAAGCAGAATCAGAGATAAGATTCTTTGAATTGATGCCTTTTAGTCGCTGTCCTCTCTCCATCTCTGTCCCTGTCCTTTGTAAGTGGGTCTAGCGACGAAGTCGTTTGCCCAGTTCTGGAACTTTTCTTACGATTGGTATTGTACAGGGACCTCTGGTTTTTCTTAATAATAATCCCTGTCCCCCATCGACGCAAAGTGTGGCAGGGACTTTCTTCAGCGACATAGCTACAACCGTCAGCAGAAGCAGCATGGGCGTTTTAACGGCAGTCGTGTTGGCGATTGGCTGCCTGCCGTTAGCAACGGTGGTGAATGAGTGACCGTGAGGCAGTGACCATTGTGACGGTGGGTCAATGCCAGACTCTTTTTGTTCTTTTTCCTTTTCTGTTTAACCTATACTGATGGACATATACAGGATTTCATTGTGGGTTGGGATACCTGTTACCATAGCAGCCGTGCTGTGTGGGGGGAGGGAGGGGAGGGGGGTGAGAGAAGGTGGGTGAGGGGGGGTGGGGAGGCGAGCTGTTGTTAGTTATGGTCGATCGTTCCGGTTGGAAGAGCGGGTTTAGTCTTACAAGTAGTGGTTTGGTTTTGCTCTGCTGAAACTATAGACATCGGTTGAGCTAATGCATGAACACGTCCACGGATTCGCACACATATGTGTACATGTATAGACAACACAAACGCATGTATGAACTTACACACCACACACACACACACACACACACACACACACACACACACACACACACACACACACACACACACACACACACACACACACGTGCGCGAGCACTCACACACACACACACACACACACACACACACACACACACACACACACACACACACACACACACACACACACACACACACTGTCTCTGTCTTTCTCTCTCTCTCTCTCTCTCTCTCTCTCTCTCTCTCACACACACACACACACACACACACACACACACACTCTCTCTCTCTCTCTCTCTCTCTCTCTCCTCTCTCTCTCTCTCTCTCACGCACGCACGCACGCACGCCCGCACGCACGGACGCACGAACGCGCGCACGCACGCACCGTACTCGAGCATACAAAATGAACAGCAGAGCAAACTCGTTCCATGTTAGATATGATATTACCAGTTCGAGTCGATTCTAATTCTTCTGACAAAGAGGAGGGATGAATATTGGAGGACAGTTATTTGTACAGAAAGCGAGATAATCCCATCTAACACAATGCCACCCGTCCCTCTCCATTTCTCCCCTCCTCTCCTTCATCACTCTTCCTTAGGCGGATATGGGTCTGAGGGCTAGTGTTTCGGATGGTAAGACATCAAACTGACGTCCCGTGCGCAGTACGGGCCTAGCGCACGTAACAGAAGCCACGGCAACAAATTGAACGGTGCTGGAATTAACTGGCTATGATCAATAGACAGAGCATGCTGTAGACACACGGAAATGAATTTAGTGACGCCATTACTATTGCGAGCTGTTCTCCCTGAGAGAAAAAACAATACAGAACAAAGCAGAAACTACTATCTGTCTGCCTGTCTGTCTGTCTCTGTAGCTCTGTCTCTCTCTCTTTCTTGCTGTCTCTCTGTCTCTCTCTCTGTCTCTCTCTCTTTGCTCTCTCTCTCTCTCTCTCTCTTGCTCTCTCTCTTCCTCTCAGTCTCTCTCTCTCTCTCTTTCTCTGTCTCTATCTTGCTCTCTCTCTCTCCCTCTCTCTCTCCCTCTCTCTCTCTCTCTCTCCCTTCTCTCTCTATTTCTCTCTCTTCTCTTCTTCTCTCTCTCTCTCTATCTCTCTCTCTCCTCTCTCTCTCTCCCTCTCTCTCTCCCTCTCTCTCCTCTCTCTCCCTCTCTCCTCTCTCTCTCTCCCTCTCCCCCCCTCTCTCCCTCTCTCCTCCCCCCCCCCCCCCCCCCCCCCCCCCCCCCCCACCCCCGCGCACGACCCCTGTCTTCCACTCCGTCCTCTCCATTCTTACTTCCCCGCTTCCCTTTCTCTCTTCCCATGGCCTTCTCTCACACCTACCCCACCCTCCCCATTTTTCTTCTATACCCCACTCCCCCTCCCCCCCCAACCCCCGCTGTCCCCTGCCCCCGCCCCGGGGCTTGCTGATAATGAATTATGCAAAATAGTGTAAATCACGTTCACGTAGGAAATTACAGTTCCTAGAGACCGGCCGGTACGGTTTTCTCCTTCATGATCAGCAGTGCTTATTGATTGATGGCAGGTTCGGCTTCAGCACATAGAGAGAGAGAGAGAGGAGAGAGAGAGAGAGAGA
>JADBJO010004319.1:147500-152500 GCA_016801955.1 Conus betulinus | reverse complement strand
CCCACCCCTACTGCCTGTCTCCTCCGCTGACACAAATCTTGAGAGAGAGAGAGAGAGAGAGAGAGAGAGAGAGGGAGATGGGGCAGTATGGCAGAGAGAGAGAGAGAGTGGGGGGGGGGGGGGGCGGGAGGGGTTGGAGAACCACGAGGTGTTTTTGATCTGTGGCTTCTCTCCATCGACTGGCTATCGAGCGGATCTCTTTAGAGGTGGAGGAATGGGAAGCGGAGAGGGGGGGGGGGGGGGGGGGGGGCAGTCAGGGGAAATCTGTGACCCCTCGGCTTCGATTAGGTCCCCTCTTTCTGAGCTTTGTGTTTAGTGGTGTCGCTGTGTTCTTGACTTTCTCCGTGCCTGTCTGCGTCTTGCGGTCTTTCTGTTGCTCTCTGTCTTCTCTGTCACAATGTTTTTTCTTTGTCTTTTTGTCTTTCCTTCTGTGTCTTTCTGTGTCTCTATGTCTGTCTGTCTGTCTGTCTCTCTCCATCTCTCTCTCTCTCTCTCTCTCTCTCTCTCTCTCTTTCTGTGAGTGTGTGTATCTGTCTGTCTGTCCATCTGTCTGTCTGTCTGTCTCTGTCTCTCTCCCTCTCTGTCTGTCTGTCTGTCTGTCTGTCTCTCTCTCGTAAAATGGTAACGACAAATATGAAAAATGGCTAACTAGGCCAATACTTTTACCGTTATAAAATGTAGAATCATTGTTATTGTCATTGTCATTGTCATCATCTCTCTCTTTGTCCTCTTTCCTTTTTTCCCCCTCTCCTCGTCCATTTATTGTGATTACTCCATCGTCTCTCCGTTTGAATGTCCTTGTTCTTGCTTTGGTGTGTAAGTGTGTGTGTGTGTGTGTGTGTGTGTGTGTGTGTGTGTGTGTGTGTGTGTGTGTGTGCGTGTGTGTTTCCATGTTTGTATTGAAACAGCAACAAAAAAATTAGATCTCTCTCTCTCTCTCTCTCTCTCTCTCTCTCTCTCTCTCTCTCTCTCTCTATCTATCTATCTATCTATCTATCTCACCCCAGCCCCGCTTTTCTCTCAGTGACCCTAGAGCTAACTATGTGTTTGTTCCGTTTATTGGCATGGTCAGATCAGTGTAGGGTGGCATCTCTCGGGAAATCCAGGTAAACATCGCAGCTACTGTCAGCAGCAGTCCAACTGACTAGCAAAGCTGAACACGGTATTTGTTGATATAGATAGCCAGACAGACAGACTGACGGACGGACGGAGAGAGAGATAGATAGATAGACAGACAGACTGACAGACAGAGATATCTAGAGACTAGAGAGATAGATATAAAAATAGGTGGGGGGGGTGGGTGGGGTGGGTAGGAAGGTAGGGTAGGTAGGTAGGTACATAGGTAGGTAGGTAGGTAGGTAATAGATAGATAGATAGATACATCATACATGGACACATAGATCAATACATAGAGATAGAGACATGAATATGAAAATAGATGGATAGAAACAGATACAGATATAGAGAGATAGACAGACAGACAGTCAGACCACCAGCCAGCCAGCCAGCAACACACACACACACACACACACACACACACACACACACACACACACACACACACACACACACACACACACACTGTATAATATAAGATGTCTGTGTCCATTACCACAGCTGGAAGGATTGCCAGGGCTAGTGCTGTTAATATCGCGTCACACACAGCTCCAGCATCGGTTGAAGCCAGACGCCAAAGTGATTCTGTCCTCACGAGGGAAATGAGTGGGCTGTGCATGAGGTCGATAAAGGGTTTACGAACGAATATTTATATAGCGCCTATCTCGGCTAGAGACCAAGCTCTAAGCGCTTTACAGTCAACACTCATTTATTTACACAACGGGCTGACTACCTGGGTAGTGCCGACTGAAGAGCTGCCAGCTGGCGCTTAATTCAGTCGTTTCCCGTGTCGTAAAGTCAATATCGTTCAATATCATTCACTCAATTTCCTTACTTCCTTCATTCTTTCCATTCTCACGCAGGGTGCATGCTATGTGTAACGTGTCATCCATACCAACGGCCAAACTGGCTTTCTCTTCCGAAAGTTGGTGATGGGATTTTACGTGTGTGCAAGATATTATGCGTGTGTTCACACACGGAACCTCGGTTTATAGTTTCATTCGAAGGACTATACGGGAAATGGAGTCAGAACCAATGATAACTCCGGGGGAGAAATCCCCCTGTACCGAAACGCCCTGGCGGAGATTCGAACCCGCAACCCCAGAATCACCATTGTATTTCATATTTATTTAATTTTCTTTTTCCCCTATTAATAATTGCAGAGAATTCAATTTGCAGCGACGGAGCGGATGTTTATGTACATCTGGGGGAATGGAAGAGGGGGGGGGGGGGGGGGGAGTTTCTTTCTCGTACTACATAACTGCCGTCTTCCTCTCTTTGTATTTGCTGAACAGTGCTGACATGTCTTTTCATTCCCCAGCCATTCGACAGGGAATGGACACAACTGCCTTGAGAACGTTAACATTCGACTCCTAGACACCCTCCTTGTCCTAGTCTGCCAGTCCAGCTTTTCTGTTGACATTCCACTCGGGTGATTGAGTAAAAGTAAATAAACTCATTGTGAGGGGGGGGGGGGGGGGGGGGGGGGGGGGGGGGGGGGGGAGCTTGTACGTCACAGGATTGTATTTTGTGTGTGTGTGTTGAATGGTATTGTGTTGTATTGATTGTATTCTCTTGTATGTATGGAATGGGTAGTCTTTTGTTTGTAATGGAATGGCGTTGTGTTGTATTGAGTGTATTCTTTTGTATGTATGGAATGGCATTATGGTGTATTGAGTGTTTTCTGTTGTGTGTATGGAATGGCATTGTGTTGTATTGATTGTATTCTCTTGTATGTCTGGAATGGGTAGTTGCTTGTTTGTAATGGAATGGTACTGTGTTGTATTGATGGTATTGCTGTGTATGTATGGAATGGCACTGTTTTTACATTGATTTTATTCTTTTGTATGTATGGAATGGCACTGTGTTGTATGGAATGTATTCTGTTGTGTGTATGGAATGGCATTGTGTTATACTGCGTTGTGCCGTGTGATGTTGTGTGGTGTGGTATCGTGTGGTGTGGTGTGGTGTGGTTTGGTGTGTGGTGTTATGTGGTATGGTTTTGTTGTGGTGTTGCATTGTATTTTATGGCAATGCAGTGTAGTGCAGTGTGATGCATTAATTGCATGCGATAGTATTGTTCAGCACAAAACTGTATTGCAATTCATTGTATTTGTTGCGTTGTGTGTATTGATTGTTCTGTAATTGTATTGTATTGCATTCATCTTGTTGCAAAGTTTTGTATTCTGTTGCATTGTATGAGATTGCTGCCTTGCATTACACCATATTGTATTGTATCGTAATGTATCGTATTGCATGATTTTATTATTTTGCATTGAGCTGTACAGCATAGGTATTGTAATGGGTTATATTGGATTGGACTGAATTGGATTAGTTTGGATTGGATTGTGAAATATTCACACCCACAACAGCTTTCTGTGCACGTGAAGGTCGGGCTGCTCTCTCTTACCATTCTCCCCCCTTCTCCCAGCAGCCTCACACCCCACCCACCCCCTCTCCCTCCCCAGCTCCTTTCTTCTTCCCTTCCCTCCACCCCTCCCTGTCTCCTCCGCTAGCCTAAATCTTGCCTAAGGGAGAGAACACGGGGAGTAGGGTGAGAAGGGGAGGTAGGAGGAAGACTGCAGCCTCCCTGTCTTCTTGTTTCGCCCCCTTAACAGCGCTGACATGTTGCCATTGCATCCTCCAGTAAGAAAAAAAAAAACAAAAAACAGCAGGGAATTGACGCAAGAGACCGGCAGACGTCAATCAACTGTCGGCTCGCCCCTCTGCATTTCCAAAGTGATTAATATTGTCTCGCCCTCTGTGACAACGGTGTTATCAATATATTGTCGGGAGCGACAACGTGGAATTTTTGTATCTCGGAAATAGAACGGTGAAATCTTGATTTGGTGTTTATGTTGTTTTTCTTTCTTGTTTTTTTTTTTCTTTGTATCTCAGAAATGCAAACATGAAATCGTGATTTGTTGTTTGTGTTGTTTGTTTTGCTGATTTTGTCTTGAAGCTTTGGGATGGCCAGGGGCTGTTCTGGACTCCTGTGATCAGCTAGTGCCAGCTGATTTCCACAGTCGCTCTCTTAAGTGCTTGCTACATCAGTTCTGAAGCAATTTTCTCGATCCTTTATCTCATATTATATACTTGTTGTCACCCACAGCAAATTGTTCAATATAATAATATGATATGATATGATATAATGTAATACAGTATAATATGATATAATGTATTATAATGTAATAGAATACAATGTAAAATGATATGATATGATAATAATATATAAGTGTACACACACACACACACACACACACACACACACACACACACACACACACACACACACACACACACACACACACGACACAATTAATTTCATAGACTCAATGAAGCCCGCACCGCGCCACAACAAAACATCAATAGGTATGTTGAATGAAATAAATATCAAAACAAGTTGTGCATCTTTTCCCTCGGGGACAATTTTAATGATTCAAGCTTTCGCCACTAGGGCTTCTTCAGGAATAGAATATTTCATTAAAAAAAAAAAACATTTTTGAGACCATAGGACCTGTTATGAAGTATGTTATTTCTGAAGAATCCCTTGTCCCGAAGGCTTGAATCATTAAAATTGTCCCTGTGGGAAAAGATGTTCAAGTTGCTTTAATATTCATTATGTAGACGGTAAATGGGGGGAGAGAAGTGGCAAGAAGAGTGAAGAGGGGGAAAAGCGACGTCGAAATTCGGAGCGTGTGTAAGGAAAAGGAAGAGGGAGATGGTGAGAATGGGGGAGATGGGGGATAGGGAAAGGCATTGGAGAATGGAGGTCGAAGAACGGAAGGAGTGGGGAAAGCTAGTGCAACATCAGCCAAAATGATCGGAGTTGAAAACCGATTCTGTCTGTTCCCTTCTTTCCACAGCAACAAACTGTCGATGCT
>JADBJO010004319.1:127500-140000 GCA_016801955.1 Conus betulinus | reverse complement strand
CCCCCCTTTCACCCACCTGATCATCCCGTTTTCCCCTTTCTTCCAACTCCTGCATCTCAACTTCGCCTCACTCCCATCCGCTTCGTTCCTTTTTCTTTTCTTTTCTTTCTGCGTACGCAGGCTGATACTCCTGCGGACACCACCTGTATAGACAGTGGAGTTTTGTGTGTATGACCGTTTTTTATCCCGCCAGTAGGTTAGTTATACTCCATCTTCAGGGAAGATGCATGCTATGTGTATCGTGTCATCTATACCAACGGCCAAACGCCTTCTCTTCCGAAAGTTGGTGATGGGATTTACGTGTGTGCAAGATGTTGTGCGTGCGTTCACACACGGAACCTCGGTTTATAGTCTCATTCGAAGGACTGTATGGGGGAAATGGAGTCAGAACCAATATTAACTCCGAGGGGAAAATCCCCCTGTACCGAAATTCGAACCCGCAACTCCAGGATCACGAGTCAGGCGCTCTACCAACTGAGCTGTTCCGGCCTCCATCCGCTTCGTTCCAATTCTTTCTCATGCCAGCTTTTCTCTAGCTCTTCCCCGTCTCATTCTGGCTGCTCTTCCCCGTCACCCTCTGTTTCTGTACAGCTAGCCGTTTACCCTCACCCACTCATCCAAAGTCTCCTTTACGCACACGTCATCCCTACTCCCCCTTCCTGTCACATACCTCATCTCACCTCCCCCTTTAAACACACATCCCAACTCTCCATTACTGTCAACCACGTCATCCCAATCCCCCGTTACTATCAATCACGTTATCGCTCCTCCCCCCCATCGTTACTATCAACCACGTCATCCCAATTCCCCCGTTACTATCAACCACGTCATCCTAATCTCCCCCCCCCCCCCTCTCCACCCCCCCCCCATCCCCCCCCCAGTTTACTATCAACCACGTCATCCCAATTCCCCCGTTACTATCAACCACGTCATCCCAATCTTCCTGTTACGATCAACCACGTCATTCTAATCCCCCCGTTACTATCAACCACGTCATCCCAATCCCCCCTTTCTGTCACATACCTCATCTCACCTCCCCCCTTAAACACACATCCCAATCCCCCCGTTTACTATCAACCACGTCATCCCAGTCTCCCCATTACTATCAACCATGTCATGCCCCCCATGTCATCCCAATTCCCCCTTCCTGTCACACACCTCATCTCACCTCCCCCTTGAACACACGTCCCAATTCCCCCGTTGCTATCAACCACGTCATCCCAGTCCCCCCCCCCCCTCACCCTCCGTTACTATCAACCACGTCATCCCAATCCCCCGTTACTATCAACCGCTTCATATCAACTTCCCGTACTCGAACTCACATTGTCCCAACACTCCCACTTATTCTCACTCACCTCATCCAACTCCCCCTAAGTCTCAACCCACTTCGTTCCCCGTCCCCCCCCCCCCCCCCCCCCATTCTCTCACCCCATCTCATGCCATCTCCCCATCTATCTCACTCACTCTATCCCAACCCCACTTCATATCACTCACTCTATCCCAACCCTACTTAATATCACTCAATTTATCCCAACTCCACTTCATATCACTCACTCTATCCCACCCCACTTCATATCACTCACTCTATCCCAACCCTACTTAATATCACTCAATTTATCCCAACCCCACTTCACATCACTCACTTTATCCCACCACACTTATTATCACTCACTCTATCCCAACCCTACTTAATATCACTCAATTTATCCCAACCCCACTTCACATCACTCACTTTATCCCAACCCCACTTAATATCATTCACTCTATCCCAACCCTACTTAATATCACTCAATTTATCCCAACTCCACTTCATATCACTCACTTTATCCCAACCCCCACTTCATATCACTCACTCTATCCCAACCCCACTTCATATCACTCACTCTATCCCAACCCCACTTCATATCACTCACTCTATCCCAACCCCCCCTTCATATCACTCACTTTATCCCAACCCCACTTAATATCACTCACTTTATCCCAACCCCACTTCATATCACTCACTCTATCCCAACCCTACTTAATATCACTCAATTTATCCCAACCCCACTTCACATCACTCACTTTATCCCACCCCACTTATTATCACTCACTCTATCCCCAACCCTACTTAATATCACTCAATTTATCCCAACCCCACTTCACATCACTCACTTTATCCCAACCCCACTTCATATCACTCACTTTATCCCAACCCCACTCCATATCACTCACTCTATCCCAACCCCCACTTCATATCACTCACTTTATCCCAACTCCACTTCATATCACTCACTTTATCTCAACCCACTTCATATCACTCACTTTATCCCAACTCCCCTTTAATGTCAGCCATTCATCCCTACGTCCCAATACTTTCGACGACATCATCCCAACTCCCTTCTTAATCTCACTCATCTCATTCAAACTGTCCTTTAATCTCACTCACCTCATTCCGACTTCCCTTAATCTCACTCACCTCATTCCGACTTTCCCTTAATCTCACTCACCTCATTCCAACTTTCCATTAATCTCACTCGCCTCATTCCAACTTTTCCATTAATCTCACTCACCTCATTCCGACTTTCCCTTAATCTCACTCGCCTCATTCCAACTTTCCATTAATCTCACTCACCTCATTCCAACTAACCATTAATCTCACTCACCTCATTCCAACTTTCCATTAATCTCACTCGCCTCATTCGAACTTTCCTCCTAACTCCCCTTAAGTCTCACTCACCTCATTCCAACTTCCCAGCCCCACTTCATATCACTCACTCACTCTATCCCAACCCCACTCCAAATCACTCACTTTATCCCAACCCCACTCCATATCACTCACTCTATCCCAACCCCACTTCATATCACTCACTCTATCCCAACCCCACTTCATATCACTCACTCTATCCCAACCCCACTTCATATCACTCACTCTATCCCAACCCCACTTCATATCACTCACTCTATCCCAACCCCACTTCATATCACTCACTCTATCCCAACCCCACTTCATATCACTCACTCTATCCCAACCCCACTTCATATCACTCACTCTATCCCAACCGCATAGTCACTTCATATCACTCACTCTATCCCAACCCCACTTCATATCACTCACTCTATCCCAACCCCACTCCATATCACTCACTTTATCCCAACCCCCCAACCCCACTTCATATCACTCACTCTATCCCAACCCCACTTCACATCACTCACTCTATCCCAACCCCACTTCATATCACTCACTCTATCCCAACCCCACTTCACATCACTCACTCTATCCCAACCCCACTTCATATCACTCACTCTATCCCAACCCCACTTCACATCACTCACTCTATCCCAACCCCACTTCATATCACTCACTCTCTATCCCAACCCCACTTCATATCACTCACTCTATCCCAACCCCACTTCATATCACTCAATTTATCCCAACCCCACTTCATATCACTCACTCTATCCCAACCCCACTTCATATCACTCACTCTATCCCAACCCCACTTCATATCACTCAATTTATCCCAACCCCACTTCATATCACTCACTCTATCCCAACCCCACTTCATATCACTCACTCTATCCCAACCCCACTTCATATCACTCAATTTATCCCACCCCCACTTCATATCACTCACTCTATCCCAACCCCACTTCATATCACTCACTCTATCCCAACCCCCACTTCATATCACTCAATTTATCCCAACCCCACTTCATATCACTCACTCTATCCCAACCCCACTTCATATCACTCACTCTATCCCAACCCCACTTCATATCACTCACTCTATCTCAACCCCACTTCATATCACTCACTCTATCCCAACCCCACTTCATATCACTCACTCTATCCCAACCCCACTTCATATCACTCAATTTATCCCAACCCCACTTCATATCACTCACTCTATCCCAACCCCACTTCATATCACTCACTCTATCCCAACCCCACTTCATATCACTCACTCTATCTCAACCCCACTTCATATCACTCACTCTATCCCCAACCCCACTTCATATCACTCACTCTATCCCAACCCCACTTCATATCACTCACTCTATCCCAACCGCACTTCATATCACTCACTTCTATCCCAACCCCACTTCATATCACTCACTCTATCCCAACCCCACTTCATATCACTCACTCTATCCCAACCCCACTTCATATCACTCACGTCCTCACAGCTTATTTCCATTCCCCCTTACTCACTTTAATTAATAACTATAGAGAATGCTCAGACATTATTAGGGGAATTTATGTATGATTGTTTTGTTCTTCTATGATAACCATAATGTGTTTCATAAACCCCGAGGTTTCATGACAATAAAATTTATTCTATTCTATTATTCTATTCTATTCCCCATAGTCTCACTCATCTCATCCCAACTCCCTTAACCTCACTCACATCATCCCAACTTTCCCCTTACTCTCTTCACCTTAAACCTCCTTGATGCCATTTACCTCATCCCAGCCCCCCCCCCCCCCCCTCCTAATCTAACCCACTTCCTTCCAGTCCCCCCCCCCTAACCTTACACTCCTCTTCCCAGCTCCTTCATCTGACACGTATCTGAGTATGTGTAGGAGAAGTCTGAATGCTCACAAACACGTGCTCACGTAAGTCTGGCTGTTTTCGTCCTGTCTTGATCTGCCCTTGTGCTCTTCGATGTTCAAAGAAAAAGACCTCAGTGTCTCACACTTAGCCCTTCTCTTGTTCTTGTCCTCTCTTCCCAGTGAGTTTTATTTTCAACTATGTCACATTTTTTTTTTCGTTTCTCTCTACTGTTTTAAGCCAAAGCCTGAAATGATTTTGCGCTGTCAGTTTCCATGCCTTCTCTTAGCAGCTTTGCAAGATGCGGAAGGCAGAGAGGGAAGGGAAAGGGGGGAGGTGAAGTAGAGGGTGGGGGGGGGGGGTGGTTGGATTAGCTAGGGATGAAGACGGGAATGACAGACGGAAGTGTGAGGGGGGGGGGGGGGGGGGGGGGGGGGGGGGGGGGGGGGGGGGCATGGGGCGTCTTGGGAAATGAGTTTTCGCAGAAGCAGCGAACTGTTATTACCATATATAACAACCACTGAAAATCTTTTGCCGACCTCTGTGTGTGTGTGTGTGTGTGCGTGTGTGTATGTGTGTGTGTGCGTGTGTGTGTGTGTGTGTGTGTGTGTGTGTGTGTGTGTGTGTGTGTGTGTGTGTGTGTGTGTGTGTGTGTGAAACTTGGTAAATTAAGGGGGGACGAGGTGGGCAGAAAAACATACCTTCTCCCTCTCCCTCTCCATCAAAGTCGGAGTTGCGGGAACAGGGGAGGGAATGAGAGGGCAGGCAACTGACCCCCTTCGCCCCCCTACCCCCGCCTGTTTCTATGGCACAGTCCCTGCGGCACCATACACATGCCACCCATCCCTAATCCCACATGTACACACAGCCATACACAAGCTCCTACTGTCGCAGTCTTGGCTCTAACGATCCACAGTCCGTGAAAACCAAACAACACGAACAACACTCCAACAAAGACAAGAACAACGGCAGCAGGCCACACACCCAAAATTAGGAACATGCACTAAATCACTATATGATTCATGTAAGCGTTTTTAGGCATAGCATGAATTTGAACTGCAATTCAATATTGAATTGATTATTGACCAAATGAACACACACACACACACACACACACACACACACACACACACACACACACACACACACACACACACACACACACACACCTCCCAATTATTTCACTCGTTTCCAAGAATTTCTGCTAATGGTATCATTCACAAACTAAACATACGTGAGCTACCTCTTAGCTGACGTCACGTTTCAGGCCTCTGTGCTTACCCGTGACCCTACGTTTCCACCAGCTGGTTAAGCCGAAATAGTTCCATTCCTGTCATGTTCATCTGTCTGTTTGTATGAACCTAGCGTGTGTCTTGACGGGCATATGAATGAAAAGAATGACAGTCAACTTTCACATAGAATGAAAATTCTCAAAACAATCTAACTGTGCCAGTTTATGAATACTCGACTCATTAAGCACGGCCTTGGCGCATTCATTTGTGTCTGCAGTCAGCAACAACAAGGGCAGAAAGGAAACGTTAAATAAGGCAGAAAACTGTAGACAATAAATAACGAACTAGTAGGGCTACTCTTGCCCCCCATGATGAAATAAATACAGGCCCATAACTCCAAATGAAATGCTGCTAACAATATGGAGCACAAATGACAACATCAAACACACAGAACAAACAAGGAGACATTTCCAAGAAGAATATTCCAAGCTTGCTCATTTGCCCTGTATCTGAGACATCTATACGGCAACAATAACCGGAGAAATGAACAAACACAAAATAACATTTATTGAGGACTAGCACCGCATTTTTTTTTTATCTTGAATATAGCCAAACATTCGGACAAACAGTAACAAAGACAGGAAATCTCGGTTTGATTGACATGAAAGGGAATCTGAAAGTAGGCAGGAAACACAGTAGGCAGGAAAACAGTAAACAGTAAATAACGAACAAGTAGGGTAAGTCTAACTCCCATGATGAAATAAAGACACGCCCATAAGGCCAAATGAAAGCTGTTTACGACACCGAATCGCCTATCAGAAATGACAACACAAAATACACAGAGCAAACAAGGAGATATCCACACACACACACACACACACACACACACACACACACACACACGCGCGCGCACACACACACGAAGATGTAGCAAGCTGTTTCCGCCCGCGCGCATCTACACGCAACAGGAAGACAGAAACCAAGAGTAGCCTGTTGCCTGACACATCTACACAGCAACAAGGAAGACAGAAACCAAGAG
Organism: Conus betulinus; assembly: GCA_016801955.1. Classification (NCBI taxonomy): domain Eukaryota; kingdom Metazoa; phylum Mollusca; class Gastropoda; order Neogastropoda; family Conidae; genus Conus; species Conus betulinus. The sequence continues at coordinate 133,194 of JADBJO010004319.1, read as the reverse complement.
TACCCTGTCCCTGACACATCTACACAGCAACAAGGAAGACAGAAACCAAGAGTACCCTGTCCCTGAAACATCTACACAGCAACAAGGAAGACAGAAACCAAGAGTAGCCTGTTGCTGACACATCTACACAGCAACAAGGAAGACAGAAACCAAGAGTACCCTGTCCCTGACACATCTACACAGCAACAAGGAAGACAGAAACCAAGAGTACCCTGTCCCTGAAACATCTACACAGCAACAAGGAAGACAGAAACCAAGAGTAGCCTGTTGCTGACACATCTACATAGCAACAAGGAAGACAGGCACCTAGTGTACCCTGCCCCTGACACATCTACACAGCAACAAGGAAGACAGAAAACCAAGAGTAGCCTGTCCCTGACTCATCTACACAGCAACAAGGAAGACAGAAACGAAAGAGTAGCCTGTTGCTGACACATCTACACAGCAACAAGGAAGACAGAAACCAGGACTAACAGTTCGACGGAAGCAGAATGGGATGTTTAAGAACTGGACAACATGAGGAAATTCGCCAACCCAGCCAAAAAAAAAAAAGTGATGAAAAAAAGAAACGATGCAGGAAGAGCGGTGGGGCAAGGAACTGGAACGGACTGCCAGGGAGACTGATGGAGGAGGCACAGAGGAGAGAGATTTCTGGCGACAGAATTCCGCCCTCCCCCCTCCATGTTCCCTCTCCCCCATCCCCCCCCCCCCCTACCCCCTTCCATCCCACCTGTGCCCTCCCCACGGGGATTGAAGCGACGGGCGTGTGATGAGCGAGTCACTGGCCTTTAGCGTGGAGCGACGTCACAGGGCCGCTGGGCTTTAAGCTTCCTTCCGCATTGCATTAGCGGTAACCTTTGCGGAGGTGGAGATTGTTGAATTCTCTGACTTAGAGTGTGCTGGCAGCGCCTTCTAGGAACTTGGGTCTGGTGATTTGTTCTTTTGGTCTCTTGGTTCTGTGCCTCCTTTTGTTACTTTTTCTTTTTGTCAGAGGCAGTCAGTCGTACATTTGGGTTTTATGTGTGTATGTATGTATGTATGTATGTTTGTATGTATGTATGTATGGATGGATGGATGGATGCATGCATGCATGTATGTATGTATGTATGTATGTATATGTATGTATGTATCCATCTATTTATCTATCTTTTATTTATTTTGTATTGTCACATTGCATCCTGTTTTGCCTGTTTATGCGTGACATTGCTTTTTTTTTTTTTTTTTACCTCGGGGGAGTTTTGGGGGCGTCATTATTGTTTTAAGAAGATAGGCGGAGGGGGTGCAGGGGAGCGATGACCCATATTGGTCTGCATGCTTATTTCTCATCAGACTAGTTCCCCATACCCAGCCATACGCATGGCTGTTGTCCGTTCCTTCATACACAGCCACACACAGGCCGGTCCTCCACTCCCCCTGACACAGTCACACACCCAGCGCTGTCCCTCACTCCCCCACACGCCGTCACACGCGGGCCTGTTTCTCCAATCTCCCATACACAATCATACCCAGGGCCTTCCAAAAGGGGTTTTGCATTTTAGTTACCTACACCTGTAGCCTACCACAGTTTACGTAGCCTTGTAGCCTACTCCACTTTTATTATTTGTCCCATAGCATACTTTACCTTATAGATCCTTGTATGTACGCTTCTTGAAATGCCTTTCTAGACTACTCGAGTTATATCCTGCTTTGTAGTTTACGTCAGTCGCATCCGGCCTTGTAGCCTGCTCCACTGTTCCTAGCTCTGTAGCCTACTGCAGTTTAACCTACCTTTGTAGCTTACTGCAGTTTACCTACCTTTGTAGCTTACTGCAGTTCACCTACCTTTGTAGCTTACTGCAGTTCACCTACCCTCTGTAGCTTACTGCAGTTTACCTACCCCTGTAGCTTACTGCAGTTTACCTACCTCTGTAGCTTACTGCAGTTTACCTACCTCTGTAGCTTACTGCAGTTTACTACTACCTCTGTAGCTTACTGCAGTTTACTACCTACCCCTGTAGCTTACTGCAGTTTACCTACCTCTGCAGCTTACTGCAGTTTACCTACCCCTGTAGCTTACTGCAGTTTTTACCTACCTCTGTAGCTTACTGCAGTTTACCTGCCCCTGTAGCTTTACTGCAGTTTACCTACCTCTGTAGCTTACTGCAGTTTACCTACCTCTGTAGCTTACTGCAGTTTACCTGCCCCTGTAGCTTACTGCAGTTTACCTACCCCTGTAGCTTACTGCAGTTTATCTACTGCAGTTTACCTACCTTTGTAGCTTACTGCAGTTTACCTACCTACCTTTGTAGCTTACTGCAGTTTACCTACCTCCTTGTAGCTTACTGCAGTTTACCTACTACCTTTGTAGCTTACTGCAGTTTATATATTACCTTGTAGCTTACTGCAGTTTACTCCTTGTAGTTTACTCCTTTTACATACCCGAATAACTTATTGCAGTTTACCTACCAATGCAGCCTGCTGCAGTTTACCCACCAATGTAACCTACTCTAGTTCACCTACCAATGTAACCTACTCCAGTTCACCTACCAATGTAACCTACTCCAGTTTACCTAGCCTTGTAGTCTATTCCAGTTCACCTGCTTTGTCGCCTGCACCAGTTACCTGGCATTGTAGGATGTTCCACTAACCTAGCCTTCCAGCCTGCTCCGGTGTATCTAGCGCAGTAGCCTGCTCCACTTGACGTTGCCTAGTAGCCTCCCCCAGTTTACCTGGCCCTTTAGCCTCCCCCAGTTTACCTAGCCCTTTAGTCTCCCCCAGTTTACCTGGCCCTTTAGTCTCCTACAGTTTACCTGGTCCTTTAGCCTCCCCCAGTTTACCTAGCCCTTTAGCCTCCTACCCAGTTTACCTGGCCCTTTAGCCTCCCCCTGTTTAGCCTACCCCAGTTTACCTCCCCCAGCCTTTTTACCTAGCCCTTTAGCCTCCCCCAGTTTACGTAGCCCTTTAACCTCCCCCAGTTTACCTACCCTTTAAACTCCCCCAGTTTACCTAACCTTTAGCTCCCCCAGTTTACCTGGCCCTTTAGCCTCCCCCAGTTTACCTGGCCCTTTAGCCTCCCCCAGTTTAGCCCTCCCCCAGTTTACCTGGCCCTTTAGCCTCCCCCAGTTTACCTGGCCCTTTAGCCTCCCCCAGTTTACCTACCCTTTAACCTCCCCCAGTTTACCTGGCCCTTTAGCCTCCCCCAGTTACCTACCTGGCCCTATTGCAGTTTACCTGGCCAGTTTAACCTGGCCTTTACCTAGCCTTTAACCTCCCCCATTTACCTAGCCTTTAACCTCCCCCAGTTTACCTAGCCCTTTAGCCTCCCCCAGTTTACCTGGCCCTTTTAGCCTCCCCCCCAGTTACCTGGCCCTTTAAGCCTCCCCCAGTTTACCTGGCCCTTTAGTTTACCTGGCCCTTTAGTTCCCCCCAGTTTCCTAGCCCTTTACCCTCCCCCAGGCCTAGCCCTTAGCCTCCCCCAGTTTACCTGGCCCTTTAGCCTCCCCCAGTTTACCTGGCCCTTTAGCCTCCCCCAGTTTACCTAGCCCTTTAGCCTCCCCCAGTTACCCTGGCCCTTTAGCCTCCCCCCCAGTTTACCTGGCCCTTTAGTTTACCTGGCCCTTTAGTTTACCTGGCCCTTTAGCCTCCCCCAGTTTACCTGGCCCTTTAGCCTCCCCCAGTTTACCTGGCCTTTTGGCCCTTTAGCCTCCCCCAGTTTACCTGGCCCTTTAACTTCCCCCAGTTTACCTGGCCCTTAGCATCCCCCAGTTTTTTGGGTTTTTTACCTGGCCCTGAACCCACTTCAGTTCACGATTGCTTGGCTCTGTGGCTTTCTCCAGTTTACTTCGCCTTGGAACTATTTCACTGTACCTGGTCTTGCAGCCTATTCCAGGCTACGTAGCCCTGTACCCTGATTCACTTTACCTTGCCTTGTAAACTTCTTCCAGGTGACCTAGCCTTTTGAAGCCTGCTGCAGGTGACCTGATATTAAATTGATTCAGTTTTAAGTAGCTATGTTGCCAGGGAGCTTGCCAGTGTGTGCGTGTTTGTCATGTGAATGTGCACGTGCCAGCGCCAGTCGTTCAATGCCCAATCGGACTGGAGGAAGGAAGAGAGCAGTGAGAAGTTCCAGCGCACGCTCCATTTATACAAGACCAGGTCCATGTGGCCATACACCACAATGAGGATTTTGAATGTAAGTGATTTGAGGTCTACCATGAATTTGAGCCAGCATGTAATGTTAAACTGACAATTGATTTAAAAAAAGAAACTCCCCTCCTATTACTTCCGTTGTTTGGGGGGATTTTCACTGATGAAATCGCTAACAGTCTTCAAATACATGACCTTCCCCTTAGTTGACACACATCTCAGGCCTTTGCACTCACCCGTGACTCTATCTTTGCGCCAGCTTAAAGCGCCAAAATAGTCCCATTCCTTTGATTTGGATCTGTCTCCTTGGAACCCACCTGGCTTGTACCTTGATAACTATATGAAAGAAAACGGGGAGAATCAACTTTCAGACACAATGAAAATTCTCAAAACAATCTTATTGCACCAGTATATAAATACTTGAATCCTTAAGGAAGGCCTTGGTGCATTTATTTTTGGTGTGCGGCCATGCTCCCTGAGGAGTGGACCCGATCGGTTCTCGCCAACTGGTTCCAGAAGTTAAGCACGATTCGGTGCGTGCGGGGAAAACAAGCCCCACCACCCACTCCCATCCCTACTCCATTCTCATTTCGAGTCTTCACCCCCTCCCCACCCCCCCCCCCCCCCCCCGCCCCCCCCCCCCCCCCCCCCCACCTCCTCCTCCATCCCCAGCCCAAAACTTAGCCCCGGCACATTGTTGATGCTTATATCCAAATCGAGTGTCTCAGCCACAGGCGGGGAGGGGGAAAGGGGCGGAGGGGGGAATGGGGCAGAGAGGGGGAGAAGGGGACATTTGATAACAGACAACGGGCGGCTGCTGTCTGACAGTAAATTATCTGAGTATAGGAAGCGAAACCTTACAGAATGTTTCCCGAGATGTCATTAAGATTGATTTTTGTGAATATATGTTTAGCTGCCGTTTGTGATAATGGAAATGTACACCAGAATGAACCGATGAAAGAAGTTTAAAAACGATCAGACAGGGAGACGTACGGATTTCCATTTCTCTGTCTGTCTGTCTGTCTGTCTGTCTGTCTCTCTCTCTCTCTCTCTCTCTCTCTCTCTCTCTCTCTCTCCTCTCTCTCTCTCTCTCTCTCTCTCTCTCTCTCTCTCTCTCTCTCTCCCATTGCGTATCGGTGTGTATGTGCGTATGTTTGGTGTGTATGTGTGTGTGTGTGTGTGTGTGTGTGTGTGTGTGTGTGTGTGTGTGTGTGTGTGTGTGTGTGTGTGTGTGTGTGTGTGTGTGTGTGTGCGCGCGCGCGCGCGCGCGTGTGTTCGTGTGTGTGTGCGCGCGTGTGTGTGTGCGTACAGGTGTGTGTGTGTGTGTGTGTGTGTGTGTGTGTGTGTGTGTCTGTCTGTCTGTCTGTCTGTCTGTCTGTGTACGTACCAGTATACATACATACTTACATTCTACCTGAACGGCATGCTTGTTAGGAGAATGAGAAGACCACTTCAGCTACAAATCAAAAAGCCGTTACTATTTCTGAACACGGCAACGACATAATGGCTGAAGGTAATTGTACAGGACTCCCCTTTCTATCTTCAGCCTGTAAAGGACAACACCTACCT
>JADBJO010004319.1:120000-122500 GCA_016801955.1 Conus betulinus | reverse complement strand
GATGACCGTTGCAGAAGCGCCTTCTTTTCCTTGGGGTCTCTTTGTCTGCTGCCTGTGTCCTTTTTCTCTTGCGCTGACCCTTGGAAGCGGGTCCCGGAGAGAGTGTATTACTTTTGGGTCTCATGTCCACACCTGTAAGGCGAGGGGAGGGGGGTGAAGATGAAGGAAATGGGAACATAAAATTAAGAAATTATGTTATAAATATGAAAACTCTTCACAAGCTGCAAGAGGGAACCATCGTAATCCGTCTCGGAGGCAGATCTATTTGTATTGCCTGCTCCTAGGCCTTTCGTCCGCTGGATCGGACTCATCAGGGAGACACGGCTGATTGTGTCTGTGCTCCTGGCGTCAAAAAGAGAAACATCACAGTCCATAATACTGTAGTGTTCTCACCACCAAGAGTTCAAAAGAATCCAACAGCACCCACAAAGCAGCCAGCGAAGGGTAGTAAATGAAACAAAACACTTAATCTTAATTCTATGTTCCCATTTCCTTCATCTTCACACCCACCCCCCCCCCCGCCTTAAGTTTCAAATCTTTGCTAAGTCATTACTGTGATGACGGAGGGGTTGTCGGCCTGCGCTTGATATTTTCCCCCACTATTAGATTGTTCGTCTTTGTATTTGTCTAACTTTATTCAAATTGTTAATGAAAGGCAGGGAACTGTGCCAGTCTTTGCTCCCATAAAAACCTAACACAGTTACTCTTGTTTTCCTTTGGGAGCAAAGACTACCCTGTTTATTGTATGACTTTATTCAAGTTTAAAAGGCTGTGCCAGTCTTGAATAAAAGTGACTCTGTGTTAGGTTTTCTTATGGAGCAAGAGTTACTTATCGTTTATTGTTTACTGTTCCCTGCCTCATTTTATTTTCAACTTCTCTTTTCCTTGTGTGGTCCCGCAGCTCTTCCTCTTGACTCACATGCCGCGGGGCAGAGGTTTCCAAGTGGGACGCGACTGAAGAAGGAATCTGAAACAAGAGTCAAATCAGAAATACAGGGCCACAAGCGAAGGAATGAACTAATTACAAAACAAATATAACGCGTTTCGACCTATTGGACCCTTCTCCGGGCTGGACAAAATGCATTCAAAACAATGAAGAGAAAAGTGGCTGCGTGCTTGTCCTTTGTTTTCATTGTTTTGAATGTTATTTGTCCAGCCTGAAGGAGACCGAATAGCTCAAAATGCGTTGTGTTTGTTTTGTAAAAATGTGCATGTTCCTTCGTTTGGGGGCTCAGTGTTTTGCTCTGTTTTGACTCTTGTTTCAATTTCTGCCTTAGCAGCCCAGCAACTCTGTTTTTACTCTCGCTTGGTATAACCTGAAGCTAATCCTATCCACGGCTTGTTGCTAGAGAACATGACTTGCCTGCATACAGAAAGATGGACAGCACACATGCAGGCAGGAGTTTGTTTCTCACTAGGGTCTGAGAGCGATGTTCCTGTTTCTCCAGACTGATCCCGAGTTTCTGCCAATGATGCTGCTATCGTTTGAGCGGTTGTGCTCGGACATAGGGATCAATCCTTCTTCATCTTCTTTCTTCTTCTTCTTCTTCTTCTCTTCTTCTCTTTCTCATCGACACTCTAGAACAGCTCCCCTGACGAATGCTGCCGTGCGCTGTAGGTCCCCCAGGGCACCGTAGAGCTTCCTCTCCACTGATGTTTGCTCCGTCCATATCTGTTGTCTCTCGAGCTTCGTGCAACAGGCAATCCTGCAGTAGATGTGCTGTTGTCATACTGCCGGTCTGGCATGGGCACTGGTCTGACTGACCGCTTCTGAACTTGGTCAAGAGGGATCAGCCAAAGACTGTCCTCATCTTCCCTTCACTCACCTTGAATTGTACAGTGTGTGGTGACCAACAGTCAGGACAGACACAGACCTCTCACTGATCCTCTTCAGTCATGCGCGACCGCCTAGACTAATCCATATCTCTTCATGATATCCCCGACACTTACCTCGTAATACCAGTGAGCCCCCTTTTCCCTCTTCCTTCCCTCTTCTCCCTCCCCCCTCCCCCTCCCCCATCCCCCCGCCCCCTTCCCCTCCCCCATCTGCAGTGTGGTTCTAGATTTTCGATTTGAGGCTGACTCACAGTTCTCAACAAAAAGTAGATTCGTGTTGGCTTGTGTATGATTCTACCACTCTTGTCCTGATTGGTGATGAAGTGTGTTTTGCACGTGATGTAGGCTTTTTGTGACTGGCTGTATCTGCCAAACAAAACAACAAAGGACCAGAGCTGAACTTTTGCGTTCATGGAGAAATGTGTTAGGGGATTGTTTCTAGCCTTGCGCAAGCTGGACGGGAGTGCTACCATTCCTTGCATTGAATCACTTTACTTTGTGACTGTCCAATAGGTCGAAACGCGTTGTATTTGTTTCGTGATTTGTTTGTTTCCTTCGTTTTGGCCACGTAGTAGTTCTGTTTTGGGTCTTGTTTCAGTTTCTGCCAGCAGTCCTCGTACTGTAAACCAAGTGTCCTGAATTATGTTATCAATAGAACAAAATA
>JADBJO010004319.1:87500-112500 GCA_016801955.1 Conus betulinus | reverse complement strand
CTGCTCCCCCTCACCCCACCCCCCCCCCCCACCTCTTACTCTCATTTCCACTGAACTGTGTGGTCTGACCTGGGTGCTAGTCTTTCAGTTGATCCTGTAACGGAAGTCCCAGGTTTGTACTGTGGATGCAACAAAGAATCCACATCGAAAAATAGCGAGATGTCTTAACCGGTACCTTATGTTTGTTCTATCATAGTATGTATTGTAATGATATATTTTCGTTTACTTCTCTTGTTGTCCACAGTATAGTCTTTTTATAGTTGTCAGTGCGTACAAAGACGTCAAGAACGTGGGGCTGTTCTGTTGCGACCAGTTTTCTCCCGAAATACAGACCTGAATTAAATGCAAAACAAATTCCATAATTCCACGCAGAGAAATACGTTTTTTCACGAAAATAGAGCAGAATATGATGCAATCCTAGTCGATGTGTGTTGCGTTGTGTTGTGTGTGTGTGTGTGTGTGTGTGTGTGTGTGTGTGTGTGTGTGTGCCGACCTGTAAATTGATTTCTGTTACACGCAATTTTCCTTTCGTTAGAAATGAAATCCTCTTGCCCTGCGAAGAATTGCACGCAGGAAGGGTCATCATAACAGCCATGAGCAAACAGCGCCATTGTTGCTGTTGACATATCCTGCATGCCAGAGCAGTTGGGGCAGTGCTGACCATCTCCTTTCCAGGTGTCCTAGTGCACGCTGGGAGTTGAGATGGAAAACGCCACTTTTTTTCTGTACCAATCAGAGGACGTTCCTCTTTATGGTGCATGAAGGGGAAAAATTGATGGCGGTATATAAATAGAAACGATTTCCTTTATGGTGTGTTGTCTTTAAAAACAATTTGTATGGCATATATCGAAGGTGATGGGGATTTCTAAGGAAAAAAAAAAAGGCTGAATCAGTTTGTTGAAACTTCGTCCGTGTGTGTGTGTGTGTGTGTGTGTGTGTGTGTGTGTTGGGGGGAGGTGTTAACCTGTGTCTCTTTTTTTATATTCATATGTCTGTGTATCAGAATACGTGACTTGCCCAAATCAGTAAACTTGCTGGCGATTGATACATGATTAGATCACACCTCACCCTTTGGTTTTTTTTCGCGTTTCCAGAATCCACATCATGCTGACATGAATACTAGCATCCTCTACACGGACAATGAATATTTAATTACTGTTCGTTGGGGTGGGGTGGGGGTGGGGGTGTCAGTGTCATCTTCGGGGCCTTTCGTAGTGTCATCATCACACCTATGTCTTTCATTCCACCTCTCCCACACACACACAACCACATTCAGGATTATCCTCTTGCAGCCTCAACACCAATAGTTCACTAAGATACAATCAACATCAAGTCATCATGAAGGCACCTCACCAGACGAGACACTGCACCGCTGCTGAGTCATTTCCGTGATGTTATCTGCTTGCAGTGCGGATCCAACATTTGACAGGACACCTCTTACAAAACCCAGTGTTCAGATGCTCGTCGCTGTGCCCATGTGTTGACCATGGTGAAAGCCCAACGCAATCTTTCCCACAAGGCGCTTGTGGGGAGTTCGAACACTCTACCCCTAGACTGCCAGAGCCCAGAGTGTGCTGAGCCCTTCGGCAATGGGACTCGTGGAAATGAGAAGAGGAAGTAATTACATCGTCATCACGTTAGGTGTCAACCAGGCCCGGACAGCTGTGACACCTGCTGGGTTGCTTGGTCGGTGCGAATCCCCCGGAGATGTACGTCAGTGCGGTGAATGGGAGTGGGCGTGTGTTTGTTGTGACAGTCTCCCCGTAGAGCTCTGCGGCCAGCGAGCTAAGCTTGTGTAATGGGGGAGGGGATTGGGAGGGGAAGCGGGGAAGCGGGGGGGGGGGGGGGGGGGGGGGGGGGGGGAGGAGGGGGGGGAAGGGAAGGCAGACTGGTGGTCCGATCGGAAATCGAAGTGCTTCCCTTCTGGCGTGTGTACAGTCAGTGTTAACCTAATGCCTCAATGGACGGTCGTGGATGCTGGGTGTGTTGTTTAGCTCCACTCTCTCCGTCCCTTTTTCTCTCTTTCCACCGCCTTTTTTGCTTTTTTCTTTTTTTCCCACTGTCCTATTTCTCTCTTTCTTTCTTTCTTTTTCATTCCTTTTTTTTCTTTTTTCTTTCTTTCTATTTTTCATTGCTTTTTTTCATTTTTTTCCCATTCCTTCTCTTTACATAAATTTCGAAGGTTGACTGCCAAAACCCAGTATCTCTCTTATATATAATATTCTTTCGTTTCTTCTTCCTTTTTTTATTTTTTCTTTCTTTTCGTCTTCGTTTCCACATTTTCCCTCGCCTTATCTTTTCCTTTCTCTTTTCCTTTCTCTTTTCCCTTTTTCTCCACTCTTTCTCTTTCCTTTACTCATTTTTTCCTTCAGCTGGGTCTTCTTTAGATTTCCTTCTTTCCTCCCTTCCTTTTCGATCCTTTCTCTGTTCTTGTTTCATTCCTTTTCTCTGACTTTTTTCCATCCCATTTTCCTTCCATTTTCTGCGCTTTGTTTGTTCTTTTTTTTCCTTCCTTTTCCTTTTCCTTTCTTTTTTCTCTTCTTTTCCCCTGTTCTGTTTTCCTTCCATTTCCGTCCGTTTTTGTATCCTTTTCCTTCCTTTTTCACTTCATTTTCTTATCTTTATTCTTTCCTTTTCGTCTTCTTTTCCTTTTTCCCTTTCCCAACCTTTCAACTTCATTTTCGTTTTTTTTTATTATCCTTTTCCTCTTTTTTTTTTATCCCTTTTTTTTCGCATTGTCTTTTTTTTTTTTATTATCCTTTCCCTTTTCGTATAGTCTTTTTTTTTTTTTCCTTTCCCTTTCCTTTTTGTTTTTCTTTCCTTTTGCTTTCTGTTTTTCCTTCTTTTTTTTCTTCTTTGCCCTTCCCTTTTCCTTTCCTTTCCTTTTTTCTTTTTCTCTCTCTCCCTTCCCTTACCCTTCCTTTTCCTTCATTTTCCCTTCTTTTCCCCATCCCTTTTTTATTTCTTTTCTCCCTTTCTTTTTTCTTTCCCCCCCCTTTCCTTTTCCTTTTTTTCCTCTCCTTTCCTTTTCCACCCCTTCCTGCCAGCTTCCTTTTCACCTCTTTTTTCGCCTCCTTTCCTTTCCCCTTTCCTTCCTTTCCTTTTTCCCTTTCCTTCCTTTCCTTTCCTTTCTTTTCCTTTTCCCCTTCTCCTCCTTTTCCCTTTTTTCCTTTCCTTTCCTTTTCCTTTCTTCCTTTCCTTTTCCTTTCCTTTCTTTCCTTTCTTTTCCTTTTCCCTTTCCTTTTTTCCTTTCCCCTTTTCTTCCTTTTCCTTCCCCTTTCCTTCCTTTCCTTTTCCCCCCTCCTTTTTCCTTTCTTTCCTTTCCTTCCTTCCTTTCCTTTCCCCCTTTCTTTCCCTTCCCTCCTTTCCTTTTCCCCCTTTCCTTCCCTTCCTTTCCTTTTCCTTTCCCTTTCCTTTCCCCTTCCCCTTTCCCCTTTCCTTCCCTTTCTTTTTCCCTTTCTTCCTTCCTTTCCCCTTTCCTTCCTTTTCCTTTCCCTTTCCTTTCCTTTTTCCTTTCCTTTTCTTTCCTTTCCTTTTCCTTTCCTTTCCTTTCCCCTTCCTTTTCCTTTCTTCCCCTTCCTTTCTTCCTTTTTTCTTTTTCCCCTTTCCTTTTTTCTTTTTCCTTTCCCCTTTCCTTCCTTTCCCTTTTCCTTTCCTTCCTTCCTTTTCCTTTCCCTTTTTCTTTTCCTTTCCCTTTTTCCTTTCCTTCCTTTTTCCCTTCCTTTTTCCTTTCTCCTTCCCTTTTCCTTCCTTTTCCTTTCCCTTTCCTTTTTTCTTTCCTTTTCCCTTTCCTTTCCTCCTTTTCCCCTTTCCTTTCCCCTTTCCTTCCTTTCCTTTCCCCTTTCCTTTCCTTTCCTTTTCTTTCCTTCCTTTCCTTTTTCCTTTCCTTTCCCCCCTTTTTCTTTTTTCCCCTTTCCTTTCCCCTTTCCTTTCCATTGCCTGCACCCTCCTCCTCCTCCTTATTCCCTGCACTCACACACACACACTCACACACACACACACACACACACACACACACACACACACACACACACACACACACACACACACACACACACACACACACACACACACACACACACACACACACGCTCACGCTCACGCACGCACACAAACCAAAGAAGGGTTACAGCCCACAGTTCCGCCTAAAGTAGAAATGATTGCAGCGACAAAGGACAACCACGTTATTTCCGCCCGCCATCTGCATAGGGATGAGCACCACGGGGGACGCCATGGTTCCTCTGATTAACATCCCGCCTGGTGTTTACTGGCCTCCGTCCGTCCTGAAAACTCCTGGTTCATGACGTAATGATAGCGAAGGATGTTGTTTGCTCTGGTCTCTCTGGTCAGTTTTGCATGAGATTTGTAAATGTGCGAACTCCGTCCCTTCTCTGTAAACACCATTCGGTCATCGAATTTCCTTTTGTGCGTTCTCTCAATTTCGTATTAACCCACTTGTCTATTCCACTGAAAAGTTTTCATTCGTTCTCTGTGGTATCATGTACTCATTCTGGTGTATATCATTTATCCATTCCTGTGTTTTTCATGTATTCATTTTCCTGTGTGCCCTTCAACAATTCTTCTATATACTGTTTATTCGTTCTTCCATGTATCATTCATCTATTTTCGTACGTACCATTCATTCGTTCTTCTATTTACCATTCATCCTTAATGCTATGTGCCACTCATTTATTCTTCTGTGTTCCTCTGATTTATTCTCATATGTGCCATTCATTTTCCCATCACTTATTTTCGTACACACCATTCTGTCATTCTCCTATATGCCATTCATTCTCCCATATACCATTTGGCCATTCTCCTATATACCATCCATTTATTCACCAATGTGCCATTTATTCATTCTCTTGTTACCTTTTATCCATATTCCTGTGGCCCTGTCAGTTATTCATCAATGTGCCGCTCATTCATTTGTCTTACAATGACATTAGGTTTTACGAGGCCCTTAAACAGATTGGACATGGTCATGTACAAACATGGTGTTTGATATTGAAAGTCTGCCTCGATGTTTCTTTGGGAGTTGGGAATGTTTGGTGTTGTCGATCTCCTCTTCAAGCCCCTGGGCACATGTTGAGGTGTGTGTGTGTGTGTGTGTGTGTGTGTGTGTGTGTGTGTGTGTGTGTATGTGTTTGTGTGTGTGCAAGTGTGCAAGTGTGCATGTTTGTGTGTGTGTGTGTGTGTGTGTGTGTGTGCGCGTGTGTGTGTGTGTGTGTGTGTGTGTGTGTGTGTGTGTGCGTGCGTGCGTGCGTGCGTGTGTGTGTGTGTGTGTGTGTGTGTGTGGTGTGTGTGTGTGTGTGTGTGTGTGTGTGTGTGTGTGTGTGTGTGTGTGTGAGAGAGAGAGAGAGAGAGAGAGAGAGAGAGAGAGCGTGTGTGAGTGTCTCCATAAACCCAGGGAATGTTGCTATCGATTGCAAGATCTTTGAAGTGAGAGGTTGATCAGCCTGCCAACATGCACGAAGCCGCTAGCAGGACTGCGCAGATTGTCTTCATAAAACATCCAGAAAAATCCGGCTTCAGGGGCGATTTCTGATCTATAGCATTACCAGCAACAACTTCCATATCTCTTGCTCCCCGACATCCCTCACCTTCCCCGCATTCCATTTCCTTTCCTGCCTGTCTTCCCCACCCCATCCCCACCCACCCCTGCCCCTCCGTCCGTCCCCTTTCTTCACACCCGAGTCTAGGTCTTCACAAGAGTGTTCCTTTTTTCCTTTTTGAAGATTCTCTCTCTCTCTCTCTCTCTCTCTCTCTCTCTCTCTCTCTCTCTCTCTCTCTCTCTCTCTCTCTCTCTGTATGCCTCAAAGCCATCACAAAATTGATGCTGGTTATCTGGTGGAAGAAGAATGGACAGAGGACGAAGGCTGCCATCCTGGTGTCTCAAGAGTTGTGTTTCTCGTGACATCGACCTGTGTAGGTTTGCCGGCAAAAATGTGCGATTTCTGTCCCTTTTTTCTTCTAGGACGTTAGACTGAGAGCCACATGGTTTGGATTTTTTCTCCTTGTCTGCCGTTCTGGGCTCATGATACAGTGGACCTTGGCTCTATTCTGATGGTAGAGGGGGTCTCAGTTCTGACTAGATGGTAGTGCGGGTCTTGACTCTATTCTGATAGTAGGTGGAGGGGAGGGGAGGTCTTGGCTCTATTCTGATAGTAAGGGGGGTGGGGGGGGGTCTTAGCTCTGTTCCGATAGTAGGGTGTGTCTTAGTTGTATTCTGATAGTAGGGTAGATACTGGCTCTATTCTGCTAGTAGGATAGGTTTGGGCTCTATTCTGATAGCAGGGTGAGTTTGGGCTCTACTCTGATGATGGGGTGAGTTTGGGCTCTATTCTGACGGTAGGGTGAGTTTGGGCTCTATTCTGATAGTAGGGTGAGTTTGGGCTCTATTCTGATAGCAGAGTGGGTTTGAGCTCTATTCTGATGGTAGGGGAGAAGGGGGGTCTTGGCTGTATTCTGATAGTAGGATGGGTCTTGGTTCTGTACTGATAGCTGAGTGGGTCTTGGTTCTATTCTGGTAGCAGGGTCGATCTTCGCTCTGTGTTCTGATGGTAGGATTGGTCTTGGCTTTATTTTCTGATAGTAGGGTGTGTCTCTTGGCTCTAGTCTGATAACACATAGGGCCTTACCTCTGATCTGTTGATAGTGTGGTTTTAGTTCTGTCTTGATAGTTGGATGGGTTTTAGTTCTGTCTTGATGATAGGGTGGTTTGGGCTCTGTTCTGATGGTAGAGGGTGTCTTGGTCGTGTCTTGATGGCAGGGAGGGTTTTCGGTTCTGTTTTGATGGGCTTAGCTCTGTGCTGATGGTAGACTGGTCTTGCTTCTGCTCAGATAGTTGGTTGGGTCTTGGCTCTGTGTCCATGTGTAAGGTGGGTCTCACTTATTTGTCTGATGGCACAGTGAATCGTGGCTCTGCCTTGATGGTAGGATGACCCTTGGCTCTGTCCGTATCGTAAGGTGGGTCTTGGTTCTCCTTAGGACAGGATGGGGATTGGGTTTGTGCTGATGATAAGAAGGGTCTTAGATCTATCCTGACGGCAGAGTGGGTTTTGGCTTCGTGTGGATGGTAGCTCTATCCTTACGGTAGTGCGTGCCTTAGCTCTGTTCTGTGGTAGGATGTGTCTGAGCTCTGTCTTGTGGTAGGATGTGTCTTAGCTCTGTCCTGTGGTAGGATGTGTCTGAACTCTGTCTTGTGGTAGGATGTGTCTGAGCTCTGTCTTGTGGTAGGATGTGTCTGAGCTCTGTCTTGTGGTAGGATGTGTCTTAGGTCTATCTTGTGGTAGGATGTGTTTTAGCTCTGTCCTATGGTAGGATGTGTCTTAGCTCTGTCCTATGGTAGGATGTGTCTTAGCTCTGTCCTATGGTAGGATGTGTCTTAGCTCTGTCTTGTGGTAGGATGTGTCTTAGCTCTGTCCTATGGTAGGATGTGTCTTAGCTCTGTCTTGTGGTAGGATGTGTCTTAGCTCTCTGTCCTGTGGTAGGATGTGTCTTAGCTCTGTCTTGTGATAGAATGTATCTTAGCTCTGTCTTGTGGTAGGATGTGTCTTAGGTCTGTCCTATGGTAGGATGTGTCTTAGCTCTGTCTTGTGGTAGGATGTGTCTTAGGTCTGTCCTGTGGTAGGATGTGTCTGAGCTCTGTCCTTATGGTAGAGTGTGTCTTAGCTCTGTCCTGTGGTAGGTTGTGTCTGAGCTCTGTCCCTATGGTAGTCTTTGTCTGAACTCTGTCCTTATAGTAGGGTGTGTCTTGGCTCTGTCCTATAGTAGGATGTGTCTTAGCTCTGTCCTAATGGCACGGTGTGTCTTGGCTCTATCCTATGGTAGGATGTGTCTTGGCTCTGTCATCGTGGCGCAGTGTGTCTTGGCTCTGTCCTAATGGCACATTGTGTCTTGGCTCTGTCCTAATGGTACGGTGTGCTTTGGCTCTGTCCTAATGGCACAGTGTGTCTTGGCACTATCCTAATGGCACAGTGTGTCTTGGCTATGTCCTAATGGCACATGTGCCTTGGCTCTGTCCTAAAGGCACGGTGTGCTTTGGCTCTGTCCTAATAGCACAGTGTGCTTTGGCTCTATCCTAATGGCACAGTGTGCCTTGGCTCTCTCGTAATGGCACAGTGTGTCTTGGCTGTGTCGTAATAGCACAGTATGCCTGGCTCTGTCGTAATGCCACAGTATGTCTTGGCTCTGTCGTAATGGCACAGTGTGCTTGGCTCTGTCGTAATGGCAGAGTATGCCTTGGCTCTCTCGTAATGGCACAGTGTGCGCTGGCTCTGTTGTAATGGCACAGTATGCCTTGGCTCTCTCGTAATGGCACAGTGTGCCTTGGCTCTGTCGTAATGGCACAGTGTGTCTTGGCTTTGTCCTAGTGGCACAGTGTGCCTTGACTCTGTACCAATGGCACGGTGTGTCTTGGCTCTGTACTAATGGCACGGTGTGTCTTGGCTCTGTCGTAATGGCACGGTGTGCTTTGGCTCTGTCGTAATGGCACAGTATGTCTTGGCTCTGTCGTAATGGCACGGTGTGCCTTGGCTCTGTCGTAATGGCACAGTGTGCCTTGGCTCTGTCTTAATGGCACAGTGTGCCTTGGCTCTGTCGTAATGGCACGGTGTGTCTTGGCTCTGTCCTAATGGCACAGTGTGTCTTGGCTCTGTCCCAATGGCACAGTGTGTCTTGACTATGTCATAACGGTACGATGGATCAGTCCTGGTGATAGGAACGGGTTTTTGCTGTGTTCTGATGGTAAGTTGGGCATGGTTCTGCGATGAGCAAATCGATACTTCGTCCAATTATAGAGGGCGGTAAAAAATAAAAAGGGTTGCTAGCCTGCCCTTTCGTTTTCCTCCATTTCTGCCGTTAGCTCTCTGTTTCTTTCCCTTCCTCCCCACTCCCCCTCTCTCTCTCTCTCTCTCTCTCTCTCTCTCTCTCTCTCTCTCTCTCTCTCTCTCTCTCTCTCTCTCTCTCTCTCTCTCTCTCTCTCTCTTCTCTCTCTCTCTCTCTACTTTTATGTAGAAATGGGGTTCTCTTTCTTTCATTTCACTGTCTGACTTCCGTTGCTTTCAGTGGTGTTTTTTTTGTTGTTGTTGCTGTTGTTGTTGTTTATTTGTTGTTTTTTTTTCATTTTCAGCAAAGCTTTGTAACATAGTGTGTATGCTCAACCACATACTTCATAAATTCATTAACGTGATCGTAACTGATTTATAAGAATGAGAACATTAAACTATCATGGAATGTACGCAAGTGATCGTAGGTTTGATGAATCTAAACAGTCTTTTTTTTTACTGATTCTTCTTCTTTTTCTTCGCCTTCGTCTTCATCTCCTCCTCCTCTTCTTTTTTTTCTACCCCTTGTTCTTCATCATCATCTTTTTCATCATCATTAATATCATCATCACCACCATCATCATCATCATCGTCGTCGTCGTCGTGGTCGTCGTCGTCGTCGTCATCATCATCATCGTCGCCGTCATACTCATCATCTTCATGATGACCATCATCAGCAACAACAACAACAACAACAACAACAACACAGCAACAACAACAACAACAACCATAATGTTTTTTCACGTTCTTTTCTGGTTGGTATCAAAATCATCGTCATTTTCATCTTCTTCTGCTTTAGCGTATTCCTCAACATAATAATCGTCTTTTGTCTTTCTTTTTCGTGTCTTTGTATTGGTGGCCTTCTTCTTCGTTCTTATTTTCTGCAGATACATGTCAGATGCGTCCAAAACTGACAGGAGAGAAAAGGTAGTGTGTGTGTGTGTGTGTGTGTGTGTGTGTGTGTGTGTGTGTGTGTGCGCACACACACACGCGCGCGCACACACTCGCATGAACACACACACGCGCGCGCGCGCGCACACACACACACACACGCACGCACGCACGCACACACACATACACACGCTCACACACTCACTCACTCACTCACACTCACTCACGAGAGAGAGAGAGAGAGAGAGAGAGAGAGAGAGAGAGAGAGAGAGGAGGGCAGATGGGCTCTCCTACAGCAGTGAGGAACATTCCAATGCCAGCTTCATCCTACCACTGCCCCCACCCCACCCCACCTCACCTCACCCCACCCCTCACCTCAATCTCCAGTCAGTCTCTTACCATGTTGTCCAGAAAGGGAACGGGGCATGGCTGGGCAGAACAAAGACCATTTTCGCCCGTTCCCCCTTCTCAGAGTAGTTCAGTTAGACTCGTTCGCTAAACTGCCTCCTTCTGTGGTCTTGTTTTACATGGCGAGCAGAAGGGGTGATGGGAGGGGCGGGGGAGGGGGAAGGGGAATGAGTGTGGAAAAGGGGAATGGGTTTAAGGGGATCGTTGTGCCTTTCCCTGGGCAGGGCAATAGCACTGGGCGTTAACAGGAGCCACTGCCGTTGTTTCTAGGTTTAATTTGTGGGGGGGTTTTCTATGGGTTGGTGGGAAGGTGAGTGGATAAGGGAGTCACGTTAAAATGATCGACCTGACCTTGTGGAGGGCCAGAATTGGCCATTTTTGTTGTGTCATGAACTCGGCAAGAAATGCAGTGCGTGCAAAGCAGGTGGGTGGCAGTGATTCGCCTGTCGTGTCACTCCGGGACTGTGTAACTGTGTATCTCCTGTGCATGTTTGGGGGTGTGTTGCTGGTGTGAGTCTGAAAACGAACATTGAGATGATGCTGGATATGAGAAATGTGCTGTTGGAGGGAGGAGACGGTGACGGGGTGACCACGCCATGTGTCAGTGAACTGGGTCGTGACAGTGTCAGTGGCGGAGTACACACCGACACAACAGTCACCGGCCTACAGGTTCCAGCACTTGTAGCAGCGTGTGTGATCAACGTGGTGTTCTCAGCCAGGAGACTGCTGCTAAGTGGTGACATTGAACAGAACCCCGGACCTACTGACACCACGGACAAACACCTTTCCGGACGCGACAACAGAAATGGGTGCCACCGCCAGTTCTCTCCCTACTGACGCACTCAGCAAAATTCTCTGCGCTATTTCCGACTTAAAAGAGAAATCACTCAGCAACGTGAACGACAACATGAACAGAATGTGTCAATAAAAAAACGATCTTGTGGATATAAAATCGCAGTTAAACAGTGTCAGTGAAAAATGTGAAGAAATAAACAGACGGTGTGACAGACTTGAGACTGACAACAAACGCTTGTCAGACACTGTATCATCACTAACAAGAGACATGGACGAGTTATTTACAGAGACGACAGGGCAGGGGGAGGAGACAAACACTTGAAAACAACTGTCAGTGATTTGAAGGGAGAAGTAGAAAAGATGACAGAAGAAATCGACAGATTGGAGGGATTCTCTAGAAGAGACAATTTAAGAATATATGGCCTCCCACAGCAAAACCCCAAAGAGGACTACGACACGTGTGCCAGGATCGTGTGTGACACACTGAACTCTGTGGACAGGACAAGGGCATGGACACCACAGGAACACATTGCTAGGGCTCACAGAGTAGGACAGCCACGTGATGGACGAACACAAACAATGATCGTTAAATTTACACACTGGAGGGACAAAATGTTCATCATCAGAGATCGTCAGCTTCGTTCTGAACTGGAGAAGGTTGGTGTGAGAGTTGCAAACGATCTGACGAGGAGACAGACAGAGACTGTGGCCAGAGCTAAACACGAGGGAAAGTCAGCATATTTTGTGCGAGGGAAATTTGTTATTGGTGCAAAACGACCGATCCCTCGTAGTTATGCTGAGGTGACAGCCGGATCGGCGGTACCTGAAGTAAACAATTCGCACATGCAGAATGTAAACACAGGCGGCAGACCCTCAGCCAATGACAGACGAGATCCCGTGTGTTTGACGTTAATGACGTCAGTCAGCGAGGCGACCGTGCGCATGAACAGCAGCCACCAGCGGCGCGCAGCTTCTTCACCTGCTGCTAAAAATAACTCCTCGCACAGCGGCACCAGTGGCAACGCGCGGCGGGTGACAACACAACAGAGGGGGATGCACGGGTATCTTAGGGGCTCAGCGTCTCGTGTCAGGTCTTCCCCTCACAGTGACGGTAGCCATAGAGGCAGCCCCAGTGCCAGCGCCAGTGCCAGTGCCAGAACCTTACGGTCAACGACTAAATAGCATGAGGCGAACCATCAAGCTTTGGAATTGACTTTTTTGAATTACAATGTGGAACATTTATTAAACAAATTGCATGACTGTTCTTTTATGAATTATATTAATTCCTTTGATGTTGTCTGTCTGACAGAAACCTTTGTCGGTGCAAGCTTTGATTATGAAACCATTTTTCCAGAGTTTAGAAAATTTGCTGCTCCAGCTACAAAATTTACAGTACATGGGAGAAACTCTGGAGGAGTGTTAGTGATGGTTAAGAAACATTTGGAACCATTTGTAAAACAAATTAAGGTCGACTGCAGTATGCTGTTGTGTGCTAAAGATGGACAGTAGATTGTTCAACATTGGAAAGGATGTTATTTATGTGGGTGCTATGTGGTGCCAGAAGGAGGTCCAGCTTACAACCATATGCAGGTAAAGGACGGAGTTGTCGTTCTTGAAGAGCTCTGTCAGAGGTAATACGTAATGATGATGTCTGCCTCATGATATGTGGAGATCTCAATGCAAGAACGGGATGCAAACAATCAAGGCAGGAAAACATGCTTATTTATCAGGCACTTAACCCGATGTGGAGAGTGATGAAAATGATGATGATGATGATGATGATGATGATGATGATGGAATTTCATAAATGTCGTTGTTCAAAAGACCAATCGATTAACAGTTTTGGGAGATCATTGTTAGATTTGTGTTATTTGTTTGATCTGATTATATTGAATGGCTGTTGTGTTGATGACAAAGAAGGGGAATTCACTTTTATTTCCCCCAAATGGGTGTAGTGTGATTGATTATTTTCTAGTCTCTTCTCAACTGAAGGAATCTTGCAATGTGAAAGTGGGGACAAACTGTTTTCTTGGCACTTACCTGTAGAAATGAAATGGAAGAATGGGTTTAACGAAACAAAAAAAAGACAACTCAGCACTGCAGAGTAATGAAGAAAAGATTGTATGGATTGACGAAAATGAACAATTGTTTAAAAATGAATTAGAATCAAATGATTTTAGAAACATTATGGAAAGAATTTCTCAGAATTGTCATAACGTTGATTTATGTATTATTGAACTTTTTGTGAATGCTTTGTGTGGTGCCGCAGCGTGCATGATGAGAAAGGTTTATAACGTAAGGAAAAAGTGTGATGACTGGTTTGATATGGAATGTCGACAAAAACAACGTCTGGTCAAAAATCTGCTTCAGAGGTATAGGAGAGCTAAAACCGAGCCATATAAGACAGAGCGTAAAGGTGAGTACGTTAAAGAAAGAATAGAATACATTGATTTGAGGAAAAAGAAAAAGAAAGAATTTGATGAGATTAGATTACAAAGATTGAAAGAGTCAGCCAATGACCCAAAGCGTTTCTGGTCAGCAGTAAGACAAGTAAACAGAAAGACAATGATAACCAATGATATCACATCTCAGCAATGGCATGATCATTTCTTTAATGTCTTTAACCATTCTTGTAACACAGTGGAAGGCAGTGGAGTAGAAACACACAAGATTAGAAACAGAAATGACGGAAACAGATGAACCTTTATTCAACGAACCGATTACTACACAAGAAGTGATTGACGCATAAAACATTTGAAAGGTGGGAAGAGTGCAGGGCCAGATAAAATGTAGGGGAAATGCTGAAAAGTTCTAATCATTTAGTAATTGATGTTCTGACATTGATATTCAATAACTTGTTTCGGAGCGGGTCATTTCCGGTTGAATGGGCTAAATCAATCATAGTTCCTATCCACAAAAAGGGAGATGTAAACACTCCTGATAACTACCGAGGGTGTAGCACTGACAAGTGTTGTCAGCAAAGTTTACACACACATTTTAAATGTGAGATTAAAACGTTGGGCAGACCGGGAAGAGAAAATCGTGGAGGAGCAAGCAGGATTTAGATCTGGGTACAGCACAACTGATCATATATTTACGTTGTTTGCTCTTGTACAAAAATACATGCATAGAAATACAAAATTGTATGTCGCTTTTGTTGATTTCAGGAAAGCTTTTGATTCCGTAAATAGAAATATTTATGGAATGTTCTTAGAAAAAAAACGGAGTCAATGGAAAGTTATATATGGCATTACGGGGAATGTACGACTCTGTCTTGGCATGCGTGCGTGAGAAATGTGTTTATTCTGATTTTTTCAATTGTCCACGTGGAGTCAAGCAAGGTTGTCTTTTAAGCCCACAATTTTTTTTTTTTTTATCAATGAGCTTGCTATAGAACTCTCAAGAAATGGTAAACATGGTATTCAGATTATTCCAGTGCCGTGGAGATTTTTATGATGCTGTTTGCCGATGATGTAATTCTGTTGTCTAGTACAGCAATAGGTTTGCAAAACCAATTGAATGTTTTGAAACAGGAAGCTGATAAACTACAGTTGACAGTAACCTTGATAAAAACCAACATTATTGTGTTTCGTAAAGGTGGATATTTAGCTAGGAATGAAGTTTGGTGGTATGGTAGTTCTGAGGTTAAAGTGACCAATTCGTATAAATACTTAGGTATGTTTTTTACAACAAAATTAAGTTGGAATTTAAGTTGGTGTGAAACAAGTAGAAAAAAGGCAAAAAGGGAGTGATAGAAATTTTGAGAACATTAAGGAAATTAAATACTACTGATCCAGACATATTTTGGAAGCTATTTGATACCCAGATTGAACCGATTCTTACATATGGTGCTGAAATATGGGGACTGGAGAATAATCCAAACATAGAAAGAGTGCACACTTATGCAATCAAACGGTTTCTGAATATTCCGATTCATTCATCCAATAAAATAGCATACGGTGAAACAGGAAGGTACCCTTTGTACATCAGATGTATTGTAAAGTGCGTTAGATACTGGTGTAAAAATAATACGATTACCAGAAGCTAGACTGAGCAGGCAAGCCTACGACATGATGCTGCAACAATGTGAGTCAGGAAAATGTTAACTGGGCCTCTAAAATAAAGAAAGTGCTAACAGAGAATGGGTTTGGAATAGTGTGGTTGAACCAGGGAGTCGGAAACGAAACCGTTTTTATGTCTGAATTCAAAGATAGACTAATTTCCTCGTATAAACAAAAAACGGCACAGCCAACTAGAAGAACATGATAGATATTCCTGGTTCCTGTCCTTCAAAAGTAATTTGAGGCAGAAAAGTATTTATATGTAGTATCTAATCGGTGGCAAAGAGGTATCCTTGCAAGATTTAGAAATAGAACACTGGGATTAAATGCTAATAAAAGATGGTATCTAGATAATGATGCTGTTGATGATTCATGTCCATTGTGTAATGATATTGCAATTTAGAGAAGACGAGTTACATTTTTTGTTCAACTGTCCTGCTTATGAGAACATTAGAAAAAAATCAAGACTATTTGCTCATAACACAGTCAAGAGTCGAAACCTTAACAGTATTTTGCAAACAATGATGAAACATGTTAAAGATGCTGGCAAAATATGTAACAGAAGCTGTAGATACGCGGAAGAAAATTGTGAATGAATAAAAGTTCAGAACACTGAGGGGATATCAATTATATTTCTCTTTAAGGTGTAGAAAACTTATTTGACCTTAAAGCTTGATGGTTCAAGTGAAACGGTTTTTCATAATATCAGTCAAGATGACTTATTTGTACAGAAAAATATGTGTGAATGGGGAGAAGGAGGATAAGGATATAAATGCGTGCGTGCAAGTCGATGGAAGATAGGATGGATCAGAATGTGTGTGTAAAGGGAATGGTTGCTGTGTGAGAATGATTTGGTACCAGATATTACACAAGAAATGCAAATGAGTGATGAAAATGGAAATAATTTCTTAATTTTGCTTAGTTGTATAGACATCTAATTTGCAGTTTTTTCTTTTGTTTTGTTTTCTTCAATGCAAAAAAAAAAAAAAAAAAAAAGACATTGTACCCCCTTGACAAAAAGGCTATCAGCCAATGTCAATAAGCACGATAACAACAGGTGCATCTCTCCAGTCCTCTGTACAATGGTTAAAGATCTACCTGTCCAATCCTTTGTACAGTACCCAAAGGTCCAGTACAGTGACAACAGGTATATCTCTTCAATCATGTGTGCCCAGTACCCAAAGATCTACCTCTCCAATCCTTTGTTCAGTACCCAGAGGTTCATCTCCTCAGCTTTTTGAACAGTGCTCACATGTCTATCTCTCTCTCTCATTCTTTTTTTCCAGTGGCCACAGGTTTATTTCTCCAATCCTTTGTACAGTACCCAGAGGTCCATCTCCCCAGCTCTTTGTACAGTGCCCACAGGTCTATCTCTCTCATTCTTTTTTCCAGTAGCCACAGGTTTATTTCTCCAATCCTTTGTACAGTACCCAAAGGTCCATCTCCCCAGCTCTTTGTACAGTGCTCACAGGTCTATCTATCTAATTCTTTTTTTCCCAGTAGCCATAAGTTTATTTCTCCAATCCTTTGTACAGTATTCAAAGATCTATCTCTCCAGTCAGTCGTTTTACATACTGACAGGTTCATGTCTCGATCATTTGTACAATATCCGCAGGCCTATCTCTCCAATATTTTGTACAGTATCCAAATGTCAAGCTTACTGTTCCTTTGTACAGTAACAACAAGGCTTTCTTTTCCAACCATGTGTACAGTACTCAGGGTCCGTCTCTCTCATTCTTCGTATAGTAGCCACAGGTCCATCTCTTCAGTTCTTTGTACAGTGCTTACAGATCCGTCCCTCACATTCTTTATACATTAGCCGCAGGTCCATCTCTTCAGTTCTTTGTACAGTGCTACTGATCCGTCTTTCTCCTTTATACAGTAGCACATGTCCATCTCTTCAATACTTTGTACAGTAACTACAGGTCCATCTGTCCAATCCTTTGTACAGTAACTACAGGTCCCATCTCCTCAATACTTTGTACAGTAACTACACGTCCATCTCTCCAATCCTTTGTACAGTAACTACACGTCCATCTCTCCAATCCTTTGTACAGTAACTACAGGTCCATCTCTTCAATCCTTTGTACAGTAACTACAGGTCCATCTCTCCCATCGTTTGTACAGTAACTACACGTCCATCTCTCCAATCCTTTGTACAGAACTACAGGTCCATCCTTCAATCCTTTGTACAGTAACTACAGGTCCATCTCTCCAATCCTTTGTACAGTAACTACAGGTCCATCTCTTCAATCCTTTGTACAGTAACTACAGGTCCATCTCTTCAATCCTTTGTACAGTAACTACACGTCCATCTCTCCAATCCTTTGTACAGTAACTACAGGTCCATCTCTCCAATCCTTTGTACAGTAACTACAGGTCCATCTCTTCAATCCTTTGTACAGTAACTACAGGTCCATCTCTTCAATCCATTGTACAGTAACTTAACGTCCATCTCCCCAATCCTTTGTACAGTAACTACAGGTCCATCTCTTCAATCCTTTGTACAGTATCTACAGGTCCATCTCTTCAATCCTTTGTACAGTAACTTAACGTCCATCTCTCCAATCCTTTGTACAGTAACTACAGGTCCATCTCTCCAATCCTTTGTACAGTAATTTAACGTCCATCTCTCCAATCCTTTGCACAGTAACTACAGGTCCATCCTTCAATCCTTTGTACAGTAACTACAGGTCCATCTCTCCAGTCCTTTGTACAGAACTACAGGTCCATCTCTTCAATCCTTTGTACAGTAACTACACACGTCCATCTCTCCAATCCTTTGTACAGAACTACAGGTCCATCCTTCAATCCTTTGTACAGTAACTACAGGTCCATCTCTCCAATCCTTTGCACAGTAACTACAGGTCCATGTCTCCAATCCTTTGTATAGTAACTACAGGTCCATCTCTTCAATCCTTTGTACAGTAACTACACATCTGTCTCTCCGATCCTTTGTACAGTGACTGCAAGTTCATCTCTCCAATCCTTTGTACAGTAACTGCAGGTCGTTTCGTTTCTTTCTCCAATTCTTTGTACAGCGACTGCAAGTTCATCTCTCCAGTCATTTTTACAGTAGCTACTAGTCCATCTTTCCAATCCTTTGTACAGTAATCATAGATCCATCTCGCCAATCCTTTGTACGGTAACTATAGGTTTCATTTCTCCAATCCTTTGCACAGTAACTATAGGTCCATCTCTCCAATCCTTTGTACAATGACTAAACATCCATCACCCCAATCCTTTGTACAGTGTCCATAGGTCCATAGGTCCATCTTTCAAGTCATTTGTACAGTATCTATAGGTCCATCTCTCCAATTCTTTGTACAGTGACTGCACACAGCGCACAGGTCCACCAATCCAAACCTGTGCACAGTACACAAAGGCCTACTTCCCTACTTCTTTGTGTAGTAGTACCCACTGCGCCCGCCTCTCCAGTCCTGTGCGCAGTATCCTGCTCATTCCGAATCGGTCAGGTTCACTCGTTATAAACATCACTGACACGTGCAGAGTTGCAACAAAAGGGTGTGATGATTTCCTTCTGTACCCCTTCCATGGCGGCCTAATGAGGGCCGCTGATTGGTCAGTAATCTGGTGAAGCCCGCCACACGGTCGGGTCCCCCGAGGATTCCCCTTTGGCCGATCAATGCCGTCAATAGCACAGGCAATTAGAGGGACTGACTGACCGACGTGACGGGTCCTTGCGTGCGTCTCTGTCTCTCTCTCTCTCTCTCTCTCTCTCTCTCTCTCTCTTGTTTCTGTCTCTCTCTCTCTGTCTCTGTCTCTCTGTCTGTCTGTCTGTCTCTCTCTCCTCTGTCTCTCTCTCTCTCTCTCTCTCTCTCTCTCTCTCTCTCTCTCTCTTCTCTCTCCTCTCTGTCCCTCTGTCTCTCTCTCTCTGTGTGTGTGTGTGTGTGTGTGTGTGTGTGTGTGTGTGTGTGTGTGTGTGTGTGTGTGTGTGTGTGTGTGTGCGCGGGTGCGCGCGTGGCTGCTCTCTCTCTCTCTCTCTCTCTCTCTCTCTCTCTCTCTCTCTCTCTCTCTCTCTCTCTCTCTCTTTTCTGTCTATCTGTCTCGTTCTGTCTGTCTGTCTGTCTGCTGACCATCTGTCTCTCTCTCTCTCTCTCTCCTCTCTCTCTCCTCTCTCTCTCTCTCTCTCTCTCTCTCTCTCTCTCTCTCTCTCTCACAGATTCTGGGACTCCGCAAAGTCTACACGAAAGAGGTTATCAGTTAATGCCAAGGAAGAATAGTTTGAACAGTTTAGTCGATCATTTAAATCTTTTCTTTGCCAGCATGAAACAGGAGCGATCTTAGTGACTCTAAAGATATCACAACTACAAGTCAAATCATTATAAATGTTTAATGTTACCCGTCAGTATTGATGACACTACATCGAGTTCACAATCCATTGAAAAGCAAAGTGGAAGAAAGGGAAAGGAAGAAAGAAACAAACAAACAAACAAAGAAAACAGCCATAGAAAAGAAAAGAAAGAGAGAAAGAAATAGCAGCACTAGATCCAAAAGGACAGAGAGATCTACTTTTCAGGGAAACCTGAAATGAGACAGGGAACAATAAACAGTAAATAACAACAAGTAGGATAACTCTTGATCGCTTAATGAGAAGAAAGGGTGCTCCTATTTACTCTGCCAACACATGGAGATGGCTGCAATGACTGAACAAATGAACAAATACAATTTAACATTTATTCAAGACTGGCACAGCCTTTTTTTTATCTTAAATATAATTAAACGGAACATACAGACGAACAGAAACAGGTGTAGGTAACCTCGGTTCGATTAACAGGAAAGGATTTTTCTTTTCCACAAACGTGTCAGAGATGTGAAAATACCATTTCCTTAAACGTTGTGTTTGTTGGTGACATGTTTCCTGAAGAATGGCGTTTGTCAGTACATAGAAGAAAGAGTTAAATCAGCAGTTCAGTTAATCTAGGGGCATGATGTTGCTTAACATTTACATTAAATTAAATGTTTTGGTTCGAATTTTTAGAAAAAAAAAATACTGATTGGATGGAAACTGGTACCATTGTTGAAGAACAGGCCAGTTTCAGTAAAGATCAAACACAACTGATCATCATGTACACACTTATGTCCTTGATTTTAAGTTTGAAAAGACATGAAAAAAACGTGTATGTGGCTTTCATTGATTTGGAAAAAAACAACTAACTATAGACAAAATAAGAAAAACATTGAGAAAGAATGGATCCATGACAAAATACTAAACGTTTTACAGGAGTGTTAGCTATTGTTATACTGCTGTAGTAATTTCTAAAATTTCTGCCGTTCTGCCATTCTGTCCAGACACGGTGGGATTTCGGAACATTCCCCTCTTCTGAGGGAGAGCACGTCTCCGAACTTCTCTCAGCAAAAAGGATCCAAATCAAATCACAGGGATTCAGACTACAAGACTGAGGACTATGACGACTGGGAGAGTGTGTAGAAAGTTGAGGGGCTGTTCTCTCTCTCTCTCTCTCTCTCTCTCTCTCTCCTCTGTGTGACCGTGTGAAGTGAACTGGCGCTGGGTTCCTCTCTGCGCTGGGGGGTCGTGCTTGTTGTGTAGGTTGTACAGGGCCTTCCTCTTACACCCTCCCCCTTCTCCCACTCCTGTCGCGCTGTCGGGTCACTTTGAAAGCAACTGCAGACCCTTCTACATCTTTTATACCAAGAGCTCTCTCTGTCTGTCTGACTGTCTGTCTGTCTCTGTCTCTTTCTCTCTGTCTCTCTCTCCTCTCTCTCTCTCTCTCTCTCTCGTCTTTTTTTTTTTTTAATTTTGTCATCGATAAATTGTTCCTTTTTGTTTATTGTATTTTTGAGGGCATAATGTCATGAAAAAAAGCTCCAGCTTTATCTATTCATCCTCATTAAAGATTTCGAGTTTCGAGTTTGTCCCTCTCTCTCTCTGTGCTCTGCCCCCCCCCCCCCCCCTCCTCTCTCTCATCGCTCTCCCCCACCCCCCGCATCTCTCCCTCCTCCCCCCCCCCGCCTCTCTCTCTCTCTCTCATCTTCTCTCTTTCTCTCTATCTCTCTCTCTTGTCTCTGTCTCTCTCTGTCCCTTCTCCCTGTCTCCTCCTTCAGTCTGTCTGTATCTCTCTCTCTCTCTCCTTCTCTCTCTAACACATTCTTGCACGCGGCGTGCCTCGTGCAACGCGCGCGCGCGCGCGCGAACAACACACACACACACGACACCACACAACACACACACACCGTACATACATACAACAACGCACACACGCGCGCCGCGCATCAACACCCACACACACGACCCCACCCACACAACACCAGCACACACACACCACTACACACTATGTCACACACACACTACACAGCCACCACGACACACACACACTACACACACACACATACACACACTGCACCGCACACGACACCACACCCACACAAACACACACACACACGACAAAGCATCACCATGACACACACACCTGCACGCACACACACACACACAGATAACACTCACCACCACCCACCCCCACCACCACCACATACAACAGAGACACACACCAACGGGGGAAGAGACAGAGGAAGAGTGGATGGTTTGATGGGGGGAGGTCCACCGGAAGGGGGTAGCAGCTACCCGGCGCACGGAGGATCAGGACGATAGGAGAGAGAGGAGACGGAGACAGCACTGTGAACTCATAGGATGAGGAGGGAGAGTAGCTACAGACAGAAGAAACAGACGACAGACAGATAGACAGACCGGACAGGGAATTGGAGAAAAGACGAGGGCGATGAGCGAGAGAGAGAGAGAGAGACGATAGAGAGATGAAGGAGAGGAGAGAAGAACGGGAGAAGAGAATGCGCAACCGACCACCAGACACAGAGATAGAGACAGACACACAGACAGACAGACGCAAAACATAGCCGGGAAGAGAACAGAGAGGTCCGGCGGCGATCATGAAACAACATTATCGACCAGTACCGAAAGAAAAACAAACAATCCACTGGCAGCGCAAAGAAAGGTGCAGGAGTGCCCAAGTCGCGTTTCCCCTGTGTATAGTAAAGTTTGGATTGATTGCTCACAGTTTGGGAGCCACATCGGTTTGTGCGCTCCCATCCGCAGAATACATTGGGTCAGAGGCTGTCTGAACGGAGCTCTGCCCACACAGATCGATGATAGCAATGGCACTTCACTTACACCAGAGTTTGGCTTGATGGCTTATTGGGTTTGCGCGTGTGGTTTGTGTGTGGTGGTGTGTTGTGTGTGTGTGTTGTGTGGGTGTGTGTGTGTTTGTGTGGCTCGCGCCGCGCGTATATTGGTTGTTTGTGTGTGTGTGTGTTTGTGTGTGGTAGACAGAACTTTTGTGTGGGTTGTGTTGTTTGTTGTGCCGCGCGCGCTGCGCGCGCGCCGCGCGCGCTGTGTGTGTGTGTGTGTTTGTAGGACAGACATGTGTGTAGTGTCTGGTATGTCTCGTGGGGTGGTGTATATACAGAGAGTGTGTTGTGCCTGGTGGTGTTGTGTGTGTGTGTGTGTGTGGTGTGTGTGTGTGTGTTGCTTGTGTGTGTGTATGGATAGAGAGAGAGAGCAAGCTATAAGTTGTGGTATGTGTGTGCTATTACACATATATTCTCACAACACACTCACAAACATATATTCATAAATACACTCTTACACAAGAACACAAACACGCACTACACACGCGCAGCGCTCGCACCCTAGCGACACACACGCACAAGCAAAAGACACCACACACAACACACGCACCACCCACACAACACCACACAATCACAGCGACACAAAACACACACACGGGGTACAAACACCCACCACCAAACACACAACACAACCAACACACCACAAAAACACACAAACACACACAAACACACACAACACACACACACACACGGTACGCGCACCACACACACACCACACACACACAAACACACACACACACATGTCGCTATGTCATAAGCTCGTCAGGGCGATGCTACTGTCCCGGGGCCAAGCCATGGCTTTGCCCCTGTTAATTAAAATTGCATTTAGGGACAGTTCGCAGTTCTATCGTATTGCTGGTAAGATGGCACATGGCCACTTTCATATTAGCCCGTTTTTTGTAGCTTTTGACAATCAGCGAGTTAGCTAGGCAAACAGAACATCTCTCTCTCTGCGCTCTCTATCTCCTCTCGCTATCTTCTTATCGCTTCATTCCTATCTTCTCTCTCTCAAATCACGATCAACAGGCATGTAACTATCTCTATCTCCTCTCTCTCTCTCTCTGCTCTCTCTCTCTCTCCGGTGGTAGTGTCTCTCTCTTCGGTTCCCTTTGCGTCTCGTCCTGCTCTCGCTCTCTCTCCGCGTCTCTCTTCTCTGTGGAGTCTTCTCTTCTCCTCTCTTCTCTTCTCTCTCTCGCTCTCTCTTTATATACTTAATCAATGTGTCATGTAACTCAATATTCCAGTACAAGGTATATCAGCTGCATGATTACGCGTTTCCCTGAATCCTTCGCTGCCCTGAAATGAAATCCTCAATGCACCATATCATCTGTTCAGCTTTTCTATTCTTGCTGCAGCGCGTAACGTATGAAACCTCGTCATCATGTTTCTACAAAAAGAGCACTCCAAGGAGTCGTTTGAAAGTCGGTCAAGTCTTAGTGAAAGGCGGATTATCCGCCAAGCGAGCGGGGTCTCCGACTGAGATAAACGTTGGCTTCTATCTAACACAAAAAAACACACACCACACACACACACACAACACACATCATTTACCCCGGGGCATTGTAATGTGACCAAAAAATGTGGATAAACATAATGCAGAGACCAAGGTAACAGGGACACATTTCCAAGGTTATCCTGTTTTTACACTTCAAGGAGCTTGCCTGGGTATGTAAAATGAGAGAGGAATCATCTTTAACAGCCCTGTGAGATTTGCAGTTCACAATTCAGTTTCCGCTTGCACTCTATGATGAACATGTTATTTAAGTCTGCATGAGCAAATTATCTACTCTCTGTATTTGAGAAGAGAGGTGAGAGGAAGAGGAGACAGAGTAGAGAGAGGGCGAGAGAGATGCAGAGAGGAGAGGAGGCAGACGACGGAAGAGGAGCGAGGAGCGAGACGAGAGAGGAAAGCCGCGGAACGAGAGAAAAGGAGAAAAGAGGGAAAGATTGACGAGATCGGAGGGGAGGAAAGCAGGAGAGAAAAGAGAGAAGACGACACAGGGGGAAGACAGACAGACTGCAGCGAGCGTCGGAGTTGAAAGGCAATGAGAGGGACTGACAGACATGACAGATGACGACAAACGGAGAAAGGCTGCGACAAGGTCAAAACGAAAGAGACATGAGCAAAGCCAATGAGTGCGTGAGGAGAAAGGAATCTTATGACAAACTCATCATTGGGCGGATGGATTGTGCGTATGGATGTAAATGTGTTGAGACACATAAAGTAGACAACTGTGGTACCATGTGATATGGGAGTGCAGAGGTGCGTGGCATGGTAGATGTAAGACAAGGAAGGAAATGGTTGGTTCGTTCTTGTGTGCAGCACGTGCAGTTGTATTATATTTGTGTGTGCATGCAATACATGTGTGTGTTGTGTGGTGCGTTGTACTGGGTACTGTTTGTCTGTTGTGTGTGAGTGGCTGTGGGTGGTTGTGTGTGTGTGTGTGGGTGGGTGTGTGTTGGTGGGTTTGGGTGGTGGTGGTCTGTATGTGTGAAGCGAGTGAGGAGAGAGAGATGAGAGAGAGAGAGAGAGATTAAGTTTTACAGTGCAAATAAATGTAATTTTTTCTAATTACGAATTTCTGATTTATCATTTACTTATGAATGGTAACTGTTCACTGTTAAGTTTCATTTATGGCTTGTATGGTCATTTAAATGTTACTTGTATATTTGGGTTCATGATTTATTATGTTTTTAACTGTCAGTAGAACAATATGTGAAGTCTGACAGTAATCTGAGTTTTTCAGAGCATGGGTAACACATAATCTATCTCTCCCCTGTCTCTCCCTCTCTCTCTTCTCTCTCCGCTATCTGCTTCACTTCTCTGCTCTCTCT
>JADBJO010004319.1:67500-82500 GCA_016801955.1 Conus betulinus | reverse complement strand
CACACACGCACACGCTCGTGCGCGCACAGAGAGAGAGAGAGAGAGAGAGAGAGAGAGAGAGAGAGAGAGAGAGAGCTATATTATCTATCTCTGTTTATGATTATTCTACCCTCTCTCTCTCTCTCTCTCTCTCTCTCTCTCTCTCTCCATCATTTTATTTACCCATTAACTGCCCCCTCTCCTTGTCTTCATCCATTCCCTCTCTTTCCACTCTCTCTCCCCCGTCTTCTCTCTCTCTCTCTCTCTCTCTCTCTCTCTCCTCTCATTTTATTTACTCCTTCCCTCCCGCCTCTCCCATCTCTTCATCCAATCCCTCTCTCTTCCTCTCTCTCACTCTCTCTCTCTCTCTCTCTCTCTCTCTCTCTCTCTCTCTCTCTGACACAGCCTCATTAATTAGAGCACATTGTCATCACTCGACCATGACGGCAGCTGACCAACGACAATAGCATCACTGTGGATGATTAGAATATTGATTTGGATTGGGAGGGGGGGGGGGGGGGGGGCGGAGAGAAAAAATGTCGTTGGGAGGGGTGCTGAATGGGGAAGGGAGGGGGTAGCGTGGTGATGGGATTTGAAACACACTCCCACATTAATGTTGATGAATTCAATCGCTTTCTTGCAGCAGAGGAGGAACTATCTTTATACCCGCGTGTCATTAATTAAGCGTTGGTGGCTTCGCTTATCTCTGTAAGGGAGAGGTGAACATATTTGGCACCTTTCTTTCACCCCCTAATGAATTCTGTCCTATTTTGGGACCGCAGCCTTAGGTGTTGCGCTGCCTTCTGCAAGTTAGATTCTCTCTTCTTCGCCTCCTTTTTTTCTCTTTACTGTTTGTGTGCTTGTGTCCCTTTTCGGGGCCAGTAATTTGTGCTGGCGATGGATGGAACAGTTCACAGTTACCACAAAGGTGTGAAAATATTGGGACACACACACACACACACACACACACACATACATATATATATATATATATATATATATATATATATGTATATACATACATACATACATATAAGTAAGAGTTTTTATATATACATATTTTTATATACACATATGTATTTATATATACATATAAGTAAGGGTTTTTATATACATATAAGTAAAGGTTTTTCCGCACAATTTTTGGCAATGCTTGGGTATATGAACAGCAGAGCTGGCCATTCACACAGTGCCATATCTTTCGATCTCCCCTTGCATCCTTGAATGGATCCTCAAGCATAGGCTCAAAGATTGTCCCCTACATTTTATACTGTTTGCATAATGCTTTTTAGTTTTTCAGCAACTTTTTTTCCTCTCCACACTTTCATTTTGTTCCATTTCACTACCCTTCACTGGCTGTTTTGGGGGTGCTGTTGGATTATTTTTTGAACCCTTGGTGGTGAGAACACCACAGAATTATGGACTATGGTGGGTCTCTATTTGACACCAAGAGCACAGACAGAATTGGCCTTGTCTCTCTGATGAGTACGATTTTAGGAGACAAAAAATCTAGGAGCAGACAATGCAAAATCTAGGAGCAGACAATGCGAAAATAGATTTGTCTCGAAAAGAGATTACGATGGTCTCTCATGCAGTTAATGAACGGTTTCTCATGTTTGTGATATATTTTCTCCTACCACCATTTTCTTCATCTTTGATTTTGCCAAAGCATTACTATAACGACAGAAAATTTGTTTGTTTGCACTTGTTTTTTTTTTTTTTTCCCCGTACTTAATTCTTCATAGAGAGAGAGATGTCTATATATGCGTGTGTGTATCTTGTTTGTTGTTACATCATGAAAACTATACACGCGCACGTTTATATATATATCCTGTTTGTTGTACCGTCACGAAGACCACACACGCAGTACTCTGATTAAAACTACACACGCACACATTTTGTTTGTTGATTCCAGAAGACTATATATATATATATATATGTAACACGTTATTTGTTGCCCGCTGACGAAGACCCTATATATATATAT
Source organism: Conus betulinus (assembly GCA_016801955.1). Taxonomy (NCBI): domain Eukaryota; kingdom Metazoa; phylum Mollusca; class Gastropoda; order Neogastropoda; family Conidae; genus Conus; species Conus betulinus. Next base: position 80,534 of record JADBJO010004319.1, on the reverse strand, counting down.
ATAATGTTGTTTGTTGCTCCCTGAGGAAGACCCTATATATATATAATGTTGTTTGTTGCTCCCTGACGAAGACCGGTTTATTTGGACTGTGCTGAACTTCTCCCCATTTAGACGGATGCTTTTCCTCTTGTCTCCCTTTCTGTCTCATTTCAGATCTTGGCGTTAATGCCATCAGTCTGGGTACAAAGTGCAAGGACTTTTAAATTCCAGACACGGTATAAATCGTAACAGTCAGAGCCAAAGCTAAAGCCAAAGGTCATTGTTTGTCCCTCAGTGGATTCCTTCAGTCTGAACGGCGGGCGTCAAAGGTTGTTGCCATTTAGGTGGGGTTTTTTTTTTTCTTCTTCTTCTTTTCTTTCTTTTGGATTTCACACAAAATGCTAGAGCTATGAATTGGGGATGAATTCCGAACTACCATCAGAGGTATTTTTGTTTGTTTTCCAATGGAGATCTCAATATTGCGACTGGAAAGAAAGATGGATCAAGAAAAGATGGAGAAGAGGAGGAGAGGGGGAAGGAGGACGACGAGAAGAAAGAGGAGGGGAAGGAGAAGAAGAAGAAGATGATGATGATGATGATGACGACGATGACGACGATGATGATGATGATGATGATGATGACGATGAAGGAATGAAGAAAGTGAGGAAGGAAGGAAAAAAAGGAAGAAAAGAAGGAATGGAAAGAAAGAAAGAAAGAAAAAAGTTCTGTCCCATGGGTTATTTCAATATAAATCATATCTCTACCCTCCGAAAATTCTGTGCCAATCATTCCCGCAGTTCTATCAGTGTTTTACTCTGCCTCTTTTTTTTTCAATTTCTCTACTGTCGTTTACTGTTGTTCTCTCTGTGCATTCCAAAGAACCGAAAAACTTGCTGTTGTCTTCATTTCAGTCAGCACGTTCATTCCGTTGAAGTGTGTTCTTAATGGCGGGAGTGGTTTTCATTGTATAAAACTCTGGTTCATCTTTCTGTGGTTTTCCGGGGCCGTTCCTTTTAATTTTTCCACTGTTAGTCACGAACGTTTGGCGAAGCTGAATGGAACAGGACTTTGACATTCTGAAACGATGTTTTCGGTACTTCCTTTCAGCGTTTTTGTTCTTGTTTGTTCGTTCATTAGCTGACGGGCAACGCTGATCGACTGCTCGCAGATCCAGACACCTGAGCCACCGTGGAACCTGGCGTCACCCTATGTGTGATGATGGCAGGGTGCCAATGACCCCCGCCATCCTTGTCCTCCCTGAGATTGCGGGTTCGAATCTCTGCCAGGCTGTTTTCAGTACATGGAGTACTTTTTCATCGGAGCTAAATACTTCTCATGCTTCCATTAAAAAAAATGTCTTTGAAATGGGACTATAAACCAAGGTGGTAAAAACTGGGAACATGAAATTAAGAAAATATATTACAGATATGAAAACTCCTCACTGGCTGCATAAGGGAACCATCGCAATCCCTTTTTAAAGGCAGATATATACTAGTCACATAAAGTTAAGCACAGTTTACATGTACCTGCATAATTTCCAAAAATAAAAGCCACGATTTTGAAATTGGGAACAGATTTAATTGGGATCGAATGAACGGTTGTTGATTTACAGACAATTAAACAGAGGATGGGTCGAAATCAAAGTTCGCAAAATCTGTTCAGTTCACAAAAAATCATTTCAATAGTGGGTGTGGCCACCGCCATTGGCGACATTCCACGCAGCGACTCCTCATCGAGTTGACCAGTGTTCTGATGACCCTCTGAGGGATTCTCTGCCATTCCAGTTGCAGCATTTGGAAGAGATCCTGGCGGTCTCTGGGAGGTGGATGGTTCTCCTTCACACGTCTCCCCAACTCATCCCACATATGCTCGATGGGATTGAGGTCGGGACTATACGCCGGGAAGATCATCCTCCTGTTGATGCCGGCCTGCACAATGAAGTTTTCGGCCACCCGGGCCCTATGTGGCCGAGCATTGTCGTCTTGGAAGACTGCCATGGGTCCTATCCGTTGCATGGTCGGAACAACGAAAGGCGCCAGGATTTCATCCCGATAGCGGATGCCTGTGAGGTTTCCATCAATATGGTAGAGTGGTGTCTTGTGGTGGGGGCTGAAGGCACCCCATACCATAACAGATCCTCCCCCAAAGGCCCTGGTCTGGCGAACAGCTGCATCAATGTAACGTTCACCAACACGCCTCCAAAACTCTAGTTCGGCCGTCATTGTGTTCAAGACTAAACCGCGACTCATCTGAAAAGAGAGGACCTGGGACCACTGTTGTTGGTTCCATCTCACATGACGATGGCAGAAAGCTCGGCGAGCCAGCCTATGGGCTGCTAGCAGTCGTGGTCGAACAGCTGGGCGACGTGATCTGATCTGAGGCCGAAGTGGTGAAGACGGTTTCGTATGGCTTGACGGCTGAGGATGGTGTTATTTGCCATACGAAGCTGCCTTTGGATGCTGGTGGAAGTGGTATCCCCGCTGCAATAGGGCCTGCCTCTCGATGAAACGATCTTCTCTGGGAGTAGTCTGCCTAGGCCGACCTGACCGTGGCCTCTCTTCAACGCTGTTGGTGCCCTAAAACGCTGATTCAGTCTAACAATAACTGAATGATGCACACCAGTCGTCGTCGCGCCACTTCAGCCTTTGCAATGCCATCTTGTATCCACGCAATCGCCCTGGTTTTGTCAAAGGTGCTAAGTTTTCTTCGTGGTGGCATGGTGAGAAAAGGGCTGACAGTAACCAACCCCGCGCTTAAACAGCCAAAAGAAGGGGCATAAAACTCACTTGAGAGACTGCTCTTGCACGGGAAAAAAGAATTTTTCATTTTACACATCTTGTGTCGCCAGCAAGCTTGATGCAAAACAGGCACAGTTAACGCAACTTTGCACTTTTTATCCCGCGCGGTAACGAGGTCACCAGACCCCCGTGCGCACTACCAGTTGACACAGGCTGGATTACACACTGCTGTGTGAGATTCCATCATTGGTTGCCGCATAACAAAAAAAAACAATGTTTTTGATGTATTGCCTGCTCCGAGGCCTTTCGTCCGCTGGGTCGGAACTCATCAGGCAGACACGGCTGCTGCCCCCCCCCCCCCCCCCCCCCCCCCCCTTAAGTTCAAAGTTTTGCCAAGTCATTACTATGAAGACAATTTAGTTGTTGGCCTGCGCTTGTTTTCCCCCCACTATTAGATTGTTCGTCTTTGTATTTATCTGACTTTATTCAAGTTTAAAAGGCTGTGCCAGTCTTGAATAAAAGTTACTCTGTGTTAGGTTTCCTTATGGGAGCAAAAACTACCCCACTTGTTTACTGTTTATTGTTGACTGTTCCCTGCCTCATTTCATTTCCAATTTCTAAAAGAGCAGACCGGTTTGGCTGTTGGTACGGAAGATGGCATGTCACATATCGCACGCGCCCTGCGTGCGTGAAAAGTCAAAAAGCATGAAGGAAGAAAACTGAGTGACCGATATGGAAGGAATATCACAGGAAACCACTGAATGTAGTGCCAGCAGGCCACTGTTTAGACGACTCTATCCAGATAGGCAGCCCGTTGTGTCAACAAGGGCGTGGCTTGGAAATCACCTAGAAATTGGTTTCTAATCTAGCCATTACACAGGTACATTTAATAAGCGATAGATCTGCAAAAATCGGATAGCTACGTGCTTTCGCCCCCTTATCTTACAGGCTATACTGTTTCTTGAGGCCCCATTCACTGAGGTATTATGGGCAGGACGCACTTTGAAGTGGTCAGTGCGACCTCTCCCTACCTCCCAGGGAGCTAAACCTTCAGGGAGCGGGGTCGGGGGAGGGGGGGGGGGGGGGGGTTGTAAACTGATCAGATTTGCATTTTGCCCACGGATTTTTGCAATGCTGATTCTTCTTGTCGTTATCGTAAACGGCGCTTTATCGACGGATGCATAGTGCGGTGGGCAGATAGATGTGGTATTCTCTGCCGCAAAAAAACAGCGGTAACATCAGTTGTAGCGTCAACAGAGACTAGCAATGAGGTCATGGTAATACTATTACAGATTATGATGATGATGACGATGATGATGATGATGATGATGATGATGATGATGGTGGTGGTGGTGGTGGTGGTGGTGGTGGTGGTGATGACAAGCTTGTAGAGTTTTCTCTCTCACCTGTCCCCCCCTCTACCCCCCCCCCCGCTCTCTCTCCTCTCTCTCTCTCTCTCTCTCTCTCTCTCTCTCTCTCTCTCTCTCTCTCTCTCTCTCCGAATGTACATTATTCCTAAATTATTCCTAGGTAATATTGATGTTAATCATGTTTCGTCGTTATCAGCCTGTTTATCGTTTACTTTTTGTGTATCATTTATATGTTCATTTTGATATTGTTTATTACTGTTGTTGTTCTTGAGGGCATGGTGTAAAAAAAAGCTGTAAGCGTATCCGTTTTACCCTCAATAAAGATATTCGTACTCTCTCTCTCTCTCTCTCTCTCTCTCTCTCTCTCTCTCTCTCTCTCTCTCTCTCTCTCTCTGTCCTCGTCTGTCTGTCTGCCTGCCTTGCCTGCTGCCTGCCTGCCTGCCTGCCTGCCTGCCTGCCTGCCTGTCTATCTCTCTCTCTCTCTCTCTCTCTCTCTCTCTCTCTTCTCTCTCTCTCTCTCTCTCTCTCTCTGTCGGTCTCTGTTTGTCTGCCTCACTCTCTGTGTCTCAATTTGTCTGTCTGTCTGTCTGTCTGTCTGTCTGTCTGTCTGTCTCTCTGTCTCTCTCTCTCTCTCTCTCTCTCTCTCTCTCTCTCTCTCTCTCTTCTCTCCTTTTCTCTTCTCTCCGCAATTTTATTTACCTCTCTGTCTGTCTGTCTGTCTCTCTCTCTCTCTCTCTCTTTGTCTCTGTCAGTGTCTTTGCCGCTCTCTCTCTCTCTCTCTCTCTCTCTCTCTCTCTCTCTCTCTCTCTCTCTCTCTCTCTCTCTCTCGCTCTCTCTCTCTCTCTCTCTCTCAGTCTCTTTGCTTCTCTTCCTCTCTTCCTCTCTCTATTTTCACTTCTCTTTGCCATCTCATTTACCCCTCTTATTATTTCTCTCTCTCTCTCTCCCTTTATCTCTGTCTGTCTGTCTGTCTGTCTCTCTCTCTCTCTCTCTCTCTCTCTCTCTCTCTCTCTCTCTCTCTCAGTCTCATTAATGACAGTACACTGTCGTTACTGGGCCAGGATGGTAGCTTGACCAGCGACAACAACGACGTGACATCACTGTGACCAATTAGGATATTGATCAGGGGGAGAAAATGGAGGAGTCAGTGGCTGCTGAAGAGTGGGGTGGGAGGAGTGGGGGTGCGAATGAGATTTGAAGAGGACGAAACATTACTGTTCATGAATATGCCAGGTGTCGTGCGGGGGAGGTGGAACTATCTTTGTACCCCTGTGCCGTTAAGTGTCGATAGCTTCTCTGACCTCCACGTAGGAAAGGGGGGACATACTTGGCACGTTTGTTTCACCCTCGTGACGAAGTTTGTCTTATATTTTTAGGACAGCAGCCATTCACTGGGGTGCTATGGACAGAACGCATTGGACAGAGTTCAGGGCAACCTCTTCCTATCTCCAGCTAATCCACCAGGGGATTAGTCATCGGGGCTGAGTTAATCAGATTTGCAATTTCAGCCAGGACGTTTTGCAGTGCTGATTCTTCTCATCGTGTTCTTGGCATCTGGCAGTTACCTGATATGGTGGCCTGCAGACGTGGGTGGGGGTGGTGGGGAGGGGGGGGGGGGGGGGGGGGCGCACAGTGCAGCTGGCATATAGAAGTGTGATTCTTTCCTGCAAAAACAAGCAATAGCACCAGAATCTTTGGCTTCAACAGAGCAATAATAAGATCACTGTGGTACTGTTTAGCAGAAAGAAAATAAAAAAGCTTTCATCACTGTGGGGAGGAGGAAGGAGGAGAAGGAAGGAGAGGAGGAGGAAAGAAGCTGCAGGAGTCTCTCTCTCTCTCTCTCTCTCTCTCTCTCTCTCTCCTTTCTTTCTCACTCTCTCTCTCTCTCTCTCCCCACCCCATCTTACTCTCTATCTCTCTCTCTCTCTCTCTCTCTCTCTCTCTCTCTCGTATTCTATCTTCTTTTCATTCTCTCCCCCCTCACTCTCTCTGTCTCTCACTCATTCCTATCTTATTCTCTATATCTCTCTCTCTATCTCTCTCTCTCTCTCTCTCTCTCTCTGCTCCTCTGTCCTGTCTGTGTGTGTGTGTGTTGTGTGTGAGTGAGAGAGAGAGAGAGAGAGAGAGAGAGAGAGACAGTATCATTAAAGCACAGTACAATGTCGTCACTCCACTTGGAATGCCATACGATAATGCCTTCTTTTTGCGTCGAAGATAGTTTATTCTATGGAATCCATCGTTTAAGCGCTCTTACAACATATGGACCAAGTTGTAACCGAAACATTTGAAGAATTCTGCTGTGAAGCCATCGCTGCCAGGACTTTTCATATTACGCATGAGTTAAGGGCAACACCGGCTTCTTCTAAAGTAATTTTGCCTTCCAAAGAAGTTATCTGACTTTCAGTTAATACTGGTAAATAATCTATCAAATCTAGAATTTCACAAGATTCAATATCTCTGTTAGAATAGAATTTTGATAGAACTTATTAATTTCTTCGGCAATTTCATCACTATCACTTAAAATGGATCCATTATCCAGCGTAAGTTTCGTAACATTTTTACGAACGTAATTTCGCTTTTCAATTCCACAAAAATGATTTGTTATTTTTTTCCCCTGCTGCAACCCATCTCGCCCATGAACGCAGCAACAAACCCTCCAATTTCTTTTCCCGAAGTGTAAATCAGCTCTTGTTTATAACTTTCAAGTTCACGTCTTTCTTGTTCAGATAATACCACTTTCTTTTCAAGTAAAGAAATATTACTTTCAAGATGTTTCTGTTTTTCGAAGTGGTTAGCGTCGCGGACTCCCGGCTGGGAGGTCGTGGGTTCGAATCCCATCAGAAGTCATGTGGGTTTTTCTGCCCCGACCGGCTCCTACCCAGAGTTGAGTTGCTGCGGACTCAGTTGGGAAGACTGGGACCACACAGTCGAGTTTCTCCACTTAATGGATGCGTTTCTGAGAGTGTTGCTCAAATTTCCTGACCAACACTGCAGGTGCCTGAGACCGAAATGGAAATCCGTAGCATCATCTTAATCATCCTCATTCTCATCGATCAGATCAGCAAAAAAAAAAAATGTCTCAAATTCTGTGGCCCTTCATGCCCTGCTCTCATGGTGACCTCAATTTCGATGTCCTCTCCACGTCTGTGGCCTTGGTTTGGTTCCGTCGGGTCACCGGTATCGGCGAGTCCATGGGGGCTGTCGTTGGACGGACGTGGTGGCGCCCTCCGGAGGAGAGCTCACACTCACGCCGGCTCTCCGCGACTAGCAATTATTGTCGTCAGTAGGGGGCTTAGTAGGTGGTGTCCTGCGTATGTTAGATCAGAACAGGCGCCACTGAACACCACCGAAGTGACTCGGCAGCAGTGCAGTGTCTCCTCCGGTGGGTTGCCTCTTGACGACTTGGCCCGACCGGGCTGTGGCTGTGGACGGGGTGTCGGAATGAGCGCGTGGGTGCACTGCCAGCGGAGTCGGCGTTGGCCACACAGTTTCTCTCAGTCCCTTGAGAAGGGGACAGGTCTGTAAGATGTGTTCTGGTGTTTGGTCTTCAAGACCACAGGAGCAGGAGGAGGAAGGCGCCAGCTTCAGCTTCCTATGCAGGTGGTCATTGAGTCGGCAGTGGCCAGTTCTAAGTCTCATAATGACCACCTGCTCCTGTCTCTCCAGAAGATGGAAGGCATCCCTTGTGGGTTGTGGTCGCATCAGAGCCTTCACAAGGGTCTTCTTCTCTGCAAAGCTGACGCTGTTGTATGGTTGTCTTCCTCTGGCTCCGGTTTTGGCGAGCTGATCGGCTGCCTCGTTCCCTGGGACTCAGACGAGGAAGTTTGTCTCCTGCAAGGGCCTCCAGGACGGACAGCGCGTCAGAGAGGAAGACAACTTGGGTGCAGTCGCTCTGTGAATCATGAAATGGAAAACTAGCTGGTCGATGTCCTGTTGAGAGAGGATATCACCAAGGGGATCCAATCTCACCATATTTATTTGTCATTTGAGTTGAAATCTTAGCAAATATGATTAGACAAAAGGTTCGGAAAACGTAGGACACGGAAAGAGGTGAGGAGGGTGGGGGTGGGGGGTATGAAAAGATAAGGAAAATGAAAAAATAAAGGACAGGAGGGAAGGGGTGCAAGGACAGATTAAAGAAAAAGGAAAGAGGAAAAGACGAAAATATAGGGGGGGGGGGGGGGGGGGGGGGGGGGGGGGGGGGGGAGGAGGAGGACAGAGACTGGTTAAAGGTAATCGTAGGTACAACTCTTGGAAAGATCCCAAGGATAGCCCAGGGAAAGACGAGCCAGCCAGAGAGAGGAGGAATGGATCTGGATCGCCAGGATCGTCTGGCACTAACCTGGTAGGTTCGGTTTCCTGTCACGTGCAGGGGATTGTTGTTGTTTCTTTGTTTGTTTCTTTGGGGGGGGGGGGGTGTGAGTGAGGAAAGGGGAGGATGAACGTTGGGGCAAGGAGGAGAGGAATGGGTGGGTGGGGGGGGGGTGTATAAAGGGATCTGCTTCTTGAGAGTACCTTTCCTTTTCGCTCTGTTTCTTGCTCTTCTTTTGCCTTAAGGTCTCTTTGTTTCTCTCTTTCCTTTTCATGTGTATCCCTCTTTCCTTAATCATTCATTTTCATTCTCCCCCCCCCCCCCCCCCCCCCCCCCTCCTCTCCGCTGCTTTCTCTGCCTCGAAGCTGACGAGTGATTTCATGTTGCTTCATTGGGAGTAGTTTTCCGCATTTTCCTCCCCTTCCTCTCCCCGCTCCGTCCCTCCCGCAACCCCCCTCCCCCTCAATCTCCTGACCTACTGCTTCTTCTACCCTCTACTCCTCCCCACCCACACCCCACCCTCTTCACATCCTCCCCTCTCCTCTCTTCCTTTTTTTTTCCCTACACTCTCTCTCTCTCTCTCTTTCTCTCTCTCTCTCTCTCTCTCTCTCTCTCTCTCTCTCTCTCTCTCTCTCTCTCATTCCCATCTGCATGTTCAAATCGAAGCATCATCAATTAAGCGGGTTTGTTTTTTTTTTTTGTCGTTATTTGCCCTCCATTTTCCCCTGGCTTTGAGCTCTTCTGTTCGAATTAACAGTTTCCTGTATTTTTCGCCTCGTTTTAGAATGACATTGTGCTTTTCTTCATGCAAATCTCTTCTCTCTCTCCTCTCTCTCTCTCTCTCTCTCTCTCCTCTCTCCTCTCTCTCTCTCCTCTCTCTCTCTCTCTCTCTCTCTCTCATCGTTTTAGATATAACAATCTTGTTGAAAATGATCTAACATGTCGACCATCTAATAGAGCAAGAGCAGATGAAATACATTTTTTTGTTGTTGTTGTTGTTTTAGCTGTCCTGCTCTGAGGAGTTAGAATAAAACTTATCCAGTCCAAATACTACACAGAAACCGTGTCTCTTCAGGCTCGATCTCTTCTGTTGTCGACAAGTAATGACTAGACACTATCGAATTTAGCTAAGTATGTTTAGGAAGCAAACAGAGAATTCAAACTGTGATGTCTTGAGGTTTGTTTGTTTTGTTTGCTTGTTTTTAACGTACTGTGTTCGTCATTTCATTTTGATTCATATTATTCATGACCTGTATTACATTTATAAACCCCTTCAGTATGAGGCTTTGGCCTTAATCTGATAAAGAGTCTCTCTCTCTCTCCCTCTCTCTCGGACTCTCTATCCTCCGATCTCTCTCTCCTCTCTCTCTTGTCTCTCTCTCTCTCTCATCTCTTTCTCTCTCGTATACTTCTTCTCTCCTCTACCCTGTCACCTAGGGTTCCCCCCTTTAGAGTTTGTCGCTGCCTTCCTTTTGGCACCTGACAACTCTCCCAATGTAATTTTCTCTCCTCCGTCTCTTTGTTCTACGTCATTTCTCCTGTCTTTTTCCTTCCTTGTTGTTTTTTTAGCTGTTCGCTGCCTCTCTTCGTCTTTATCTCTTTCACTTCTTCCTTCCCTTCTACTACTCTCCACCGTTCTTCAGCTGTCCCTTCTCTTCTTTGTCGGGCGAGTTTCTTTCCCCCCCTCTCTGAACATATCTGCCGCGCCGTTGTGTAGGTGTGGTCTCTTTAGTCTCTCTCCTCGGCTGGAGATTCCTTAAGCCGTCTTCTATTCTTTCTCTTTCTCTCCCTCTTCCTCGGTCTCTCCTCTCGTCTCTCTTTTTTCTCTGCCTGTCTCTCCTCTCGGCCTCTCCTCTCTCTCTCTAACTCACCCCGCTCATTCTCGCTCTTGCGTCTGTCAGTTCATGAAAAGGTCCTCATGTCCTCCCTTCTCTCCCTCTCTCCCATCCCCTTCTCTCCTCTCCTCTCTCTCTCTAGCTCCGCCCCCTGGCCCTCGTCGTCTGAAGCTCCCTCTCTCTCTCCTCCTCTCTCCCTCCTCTCCCTCTCCTCTCCCTCTCCTCCCCTCCTCTCCTCTCTCTCTCTCTCGAATTCTCTCTCTCCTCTCTTCTCCCTCTCTCTCGCCCTCTCCCCTCTCTCCCTCTCCCCCTTCTTCTCCTCCCCTTGTCTCTCCCTTTCTCTCTCTCCTCATCCTCCATCTCCCTCTCTCTCCTCGCTCCTCTCTCTCTGAGGTTTTGGCCCCCCGTGATATGGGAGGTAAAGGATGTGGTAATGGGACTTGGAACTGACAAAGGAGGAATGGTAATTTGGAGGGATTGATTTTGTGTGCGTCATTACAGTCTTTTTCTTCTTGGGTGTTGCTTTTATTGTTTGCATTGTTGATTCTTTATATTGTATGATAATTCCTTCTAAGATATCCCTTCATTGTTTTATTTTGGCGGCGAGATATTTGAGGAAAAATGCCGCGAGCGTTGTGCAATGTGGCTTTATTTTATTAGCTGGGAGATGATAAAGTGCCGTTTTCATTCTTTTTTCTCTTCCCTCTTCCTCTAATCTCCCTCTGTCTCTTTGTCTTTCTCTGCCTGTCTGTCTGCCTCTCTGTCTCGTCTTCTCTCTGTCTGCTGTCTCTGTCTGTCTGTCTCTCCTGTCTCTCTCTCTCTCTCTCTCCTCTCTCTCTCTCTCTCTCTCTCTCTCTCGCTCGCTCGCTCGCTTCCCTTCTGTCTCTCTCTGTCTCTCTCTCTCTCTCTCTCTCTCTCTCTCTCTCTCTCTCTCTCTCTCATATACAAACCCTGTTTTTCTTCTTGAAATTGTTCACACTTCCCCACTCACCCCCTTATTACAATCAAATAACATACCATATATTCTCCCTTCTGTGACGTAGCCAGTAGTCTGTGAGACTGCACCTACTGTTCAGAGTGGACACTTGCTGACCACTCTACAGTGCCAGTCGTTATCCATAAGGCCTGACCACGTGTTTTTTTCCTTGGTGCTTTTATGTTTTCAGCGTTTTTTTTTTGTTGTTTTTTTTTTAATCTTTTTTTCGTACTTTTTGGGTAATAAGTCAAACAAAATGGCTGGGAACCTTAACACGACCTTGACCTACCCACTTCAAATATGATTTCAAAGTGCGGGGGGGGGGGGGGGGGGGGGGGGGGGGGGGGGGGGGCCTGCAGGCAGAAAATGGGGGGGGGGGGGGGGGAAAAAAAATACTATGAAAAGAAGGACAAAACAACAACAAAACGTAACGGTCACTTTGAATGAAGTTGGTATCAAGGTGGGATCACTGTGTGAGGAAATTTGAAAAAAATGACACGAAAGATACCCCGCCCCCCCCCCCCCCCCCCCCCCCCCCCCCCCCCCCCCCCCCCCCCCCCCCCCCCCCAAAAAAAAAAAAAAAATTAATAATAATAATAGGTAAATAAAAAGTAACAGTCAATTTGAAATTGTTGGTTTCAAAATACAGTGACCACAGGCGAAAAAAAAGCAAAAACGATATTGTGAAGCAAAAGACAAGACAATAACAGATTAAAATCAATTTGAAACCATCTGCTTCCAAAGTAGGGTAACTACAGGGCGGAAATTGGAACAGGTAAACGATAACATGGAACAAAAGAGAAAAATAATAAGTTTACGAGTCAATTTGAATCAAACTGCTTCTAAAGCAGGGTAAATGTCGGCGGAATTGGGGGAAAAATGATAGACACGATAACACGAAAGGAAAGGCAGAACAATCAAAGGTAACCACCATCAGTTTGATTCAATTGGTTGTTCATCCAAGACCAAATTTCACACCCCGAACAAAAACACAAGTGACTGTCCGTTCGTCCTTTGTTTTAATTAGTTTTTGAATGTCATTTGTCTCAACATGTCGAAACGCGCGTTGCATTTGTTTTGTCATTTGTTTGTTCCTTTCGTTTGACGGTCCGGTCATTGTAATTTTGCGCTCCTTCATCTGAAGTTTGTCAAGAGTTCAGTTGTCGTGTCAAGCGTTGATGTACATCAGGCAGATTGTTGTCTTTGGTGTGTGTTTAATAACTAGGGCATGCGCGCGCGCGCGCGCGCGCGCGCGTGTGTGTGTGTGTGTGTGTGTGTGTGTGTGTGTGTGTGTGTGTGTGTGTGTGTTGTGGCAGATCATACAATAGGACCGGTGTAGTAGAGGTCGTCCTACACGAAACTAAAAAAACCATCTCTTTGCTCATTGAATCAAAATTTTGGAATGTGTTATTCTTTACCAAGTCTGATTTTTTCATTCTTCTCCGCCATCTTTTTTCTTTATCTTCCTTTTTCCTCCTCCTTCATCTCTCCCTCCTTCCTCCTCCTCCTCCTCCTCCTCTGCTTCTTCCTCTTCTCCTCCTCCACTCCTTCTCCTTCTCCTCTTTCTTTCGGCTTCCTTCTCCTTCTTGTAACTTAATCACCCATCATTACCACCACCTCCTCCATCTCCTCCTCCTCCCTCCTTTCTCTTCCACCACCACTTCCTCCTTCTTCTCCTCCTCCTCCCCTTCTTCTTCTTCTCTTCCTCTTTCCCGGCTTCCTTCTCCTTCTTGTACCCTTCATCATCATAATTACCACCACCCTCTCCAAACTCCTCCTCCTCCTTTCTTTTCCACCACCACTTCCTCCTTCTCCTCCTCCCCT